>JACCGJ010013627.1:0-70656 GCA_013407085.1 Atriophallophorus winterbourni
TCGTATTTGAACAATCGTGGATTGGACCAGAGTGACTAACGCTGAAGTGCTTCAAAAGCTGGTCTACATAGCATGTTCACCCTATTACGTCAGCGCCGCCTGCGGTGGCTTGGTCATGTCTATAGAATGGAAAATGGTCGTATTCCGAAAGATTTACTCTACGGTGAGTTGCAATTAGGAAGTCGACCATTGGGCAGACCGCACTTGCGGTACAAAGATGTTTGCAAAAGAGATATGAAAGCTCTTGACATTGACCCCGCAAGCTGGGAAGAACGTGCTCTTGACCGCTCACTTTGGAGGCATTGTGTAAAGCGTCGACTGCAAGCCGGGGAGGAGCAAATACAGCTCCTGGCTGCTGAACGCAGATCACGCCGCCGGCGTGCAACTGATGCAATACAACAGAGTTCTGACTATCGTTGCAAGCGCTGCGGAAGAGATTGTTCCTCCCGAATCAGACTGTTTAGTCATTAAAAAAGTTGCAAAACATGAAATTCATGCGATGTGATGTACATCCATGGTCGACATCGACCGACGGAGGCCAACAACAACATTGGTTCACATGTTTGAAAGTTTGAAGAATATTCGTCGTATCTAGTTCTTAGATGATTTCTTTTGACATCGAGACAGAAACAATTGGGAACCGTGTAATTAACTAAAAACATTTCATTTTGTTTGAGGGATTTTTTAATAAAATTTAACATACTTTCCGGTATGCCACCTTAATCTCAATAGTAAGCGAACAAGATAATTGAAATAATAAAATGGTATGTGATCAATATCGAGCAAGGGATACGAGAAATTTCCGGAAACATGAATGTGGTGGTGGCACCCCATTCCAGCCTGAACGTATTCCAGCCTGGAAGGTATTTCTATTCTGTCTATGTCTGTTTTACTTGGAACAGTTTACATTCTACCGTTGCTCACTCAACGAGATTGCATGAATTTAAAACGAAAGTAGACGAATTTTTATTGATTTGTTCGTTTTCCGAACAATTATATACTGCTTATACGAATTTCTAATCTTGTTTATACACTTGGATTTCACTTTGAACCATCCTATGGTTATTGTTAAGCTTGTTGTTTTTAGACCATCAAAAACTTGAATTACGATGAATAAACTTGATCATCGAACGGGAATCAATTTCACCTGATATTGAATAACTGCTGCGGTTGATTCTGACCATGGAAATAGGTGATGACGAAGCAATCGTATCTTGACGCACAAGTTCAATTTAAATATTTTGCTCGCTTTTTTATAAGCCGATCAGCCTTTCTCAGTACTTCAATTTTCTATTGTATAGACGTCAAATCATTTGGATAAAGAGAAGTTATGTCAAAACAGGTGGTGAATTAAGAAACGTCCACAGGATAAGAGGAAATTGTGGGCATTAATTAAGGACAGAGTATAAGCTGAATGTGTGTTGGACACTTGTGTTAACGCGGACTTAGACACTGTAGATTAACTGCGGCATGGCATACAGCGTTATATCAAACGTCTGCACATGGAGGCAGTTGAAATTGCTAAGGCTGGAACACAAGCAGTTAACAAGATAGAAGACGCCAAATTCTCCACTCTATGGCACTCAGCACTGCGATGGAAAAATATTAATTATTGTAGATTTTCGCATAATTACCATCGTAATTCGATGACTTCGGGATTCGGAACGTATCGATAACCGCTACATTGGTGGTTTGGATAGCATTAGTAATAAATCTCCACTGTTGTAGGTCGTGGTTGGATTAACACTTTGTATCTGAACCGGTGGCATCTTCTGGGACATTTAAAAGAATAAGTGAGCTCTTATTACCATCGTTTGTTTTCTTTTGCTTACCTTTGGGTGGCGATTTTCCCCGCTCCGACCAGGGCACATCAACAAATACACGAGATGTATTTTCCATGTCGTCCCGTAGCAAGTATGTCGACAGAAGTACATCTTCTAAATCCTTTTAATTTTGCACTACTACCTTGAGCAACCGCGTCTTATCTTGATGTAGCGCTTTGGGAGGATGACTCAAGCGAATCAACGAAGCCGGGTGGATCGCTTTTAGATTCATCCGAGTGCACAGTTTCAGCCGTTCTGCCAAATCATTCTGGTGTCTATTCAACACTAACGTCTCAGTCGACTCTGGCACGTTGGCACAGATAACACTAAGAGAAATTCCTTTCGAGGCAACTTTGGTTAATGGAGCATTCGATGTGAACGGTTTCGGCTTTAAGACGTTTTTAACACTCTCCTGGGTGCCGTGCTGCAACAATTCAACCTTTTCCAGAGAATGGTTTGGTGGTGGTAAAGTTGAGCGTATTCGTTTGTTCAGTTTACGTTTTCGGCTTGATTAATGGCTTTACAACATTCTTCACTTGTGCAAGCTCCTCTTCCAATTTCGACAATCTACTCTTCATTGTATTAAACACTTTTCCAACAGATGAATGTGTACTCTTTTGATGGCCATTTATATTTGAATTTCTACAAGCATGGCAGAAATAACACATAGAAGGATAGTCATTATCGTTCACAAGCTTAACACACTCATCAGTTAAATTCTCATCACATGACACGTGTTGGTGGAACCCGCAGAAAGCACATTCAACCGAAACATTATCAACACTTACCGGAGCTAAACACGTGATGCAGAGGTCACGACCATTCCATGTCGCCGTCGCGTGAATACTTCTCATGGTCACAGCTGGATCGATATTTTTCGAGGTCCGGGCAGTGGATCTCGTTACACGTTCGCACATGTTTGTGGGTTGCATAGGGCTTGCCCGTTGATCGATAATTGTTGTTTTGTCCGTTGAGTGATTTGACTGTGTTCGTTGGCGAGATTTCGGCATTGAACAGTTAATCCGCGATAATTCGTGAACCACAGAAGATAAAACACGAAATAAGGTATCGAAACTTGTAGCTCAATGTGGTTTTTTTCAATGAGTGCAAAATACGTAGGATAGCTGTTGCTGGGGAAAAATTTGTGCGCGTGAACAAAATGATCTTTTCCCGTCAAACTGGTAACTTATCTGTAAGTTGACTTGCACGATCGAAAAGTATGAAATCCGATAGATATCGTTCAGTGATACCCGGAATTCTTTAAATGGTATAAATCCGTGCAGATGCAACGAAGGTATGATCAAAATTGTCAGAGCGACGAAAATACGTCCGTACAGTAGCGTGTAGCTGGGCTGTTTAAGCTGTTTCAGAGTTGTGGTGCGTAATACTTAGGCCGCCAGATGCAATTAGCGTGAAAATATACGACGGGTATGCAGGTGGAAGTCGCAGGCATCCTTGTACTGAGTGTCGAGTAAAACGATCCGACGCTTTAAACGTTTTCATGTGGATAACATCTTGAATTAGGCAATGATAAAGCTTTGGTATCGCATTTCGACACAAGATGTTTATTCCTTGTTGTGTCTTTAGTGGCTCCGAACTAAAATTGTAAAGATAACCTTGATATTCCAGACAAAGATTGACTAGAGCTTTTCCGTGAGGGAAAATGTTCACCAACTTTAGTGCCTTGATTTCATTGCCAGCTATTTTTACGTTAGCCCGAACTACAGCAGTTACATGTAGTTTCTTGCTCACCACCAGGTTCAACACTGCTTTTCTGAAAATTGACATTTAGTCCAGCTTACCCTAATGGCAGGAGAATTTTTTAAGTTTTGCTGTGAGATCTGTTATAGAACTAGAAGATAGCAGCAGGTCATCGGCATGAGCGATTAAATCGATTGGCTGGCTCACGTTTGCTCGGGCACCCAATCTGGAAAGACTCATTGACATATCATGTTCTGCGTTGTTTTCCCTAATGTGCTGATAGATGAAGATAAACTGTATCGCTTCCTAATGGTTATGGAACTATATTGAAAATTCATAACGTCTAAAGATGCAAGATTTATGGTGAAAAAAGCTGTACAACACATAGGATATGCTTATAAAAGTTAATCAAATCGTTACTTGAACGCATTCATATCCACCATCCTAAAGATATTTTAGCTAAGTCCTTATGACGAGTTGTGTAGAACAATGTGAACTGCTGGGAACGCAGCCACACGTTTTAGTTGATAGCCTGTCTCAGTCAAATTGGCTATAATAGAACTATTCACCCGATCGAGGGTGATAGTCAAAATACAAAACATAATTAAATAAACACTCCATCAACCATCCATAGCAACATTTTTCCTTGACAGAATTCATGTCAGATTGGGTAAAGAGACAAACTTATCCGGTATTTTCTAACCAACTTGTAACCATTGGGGTTTCCATTAGCTGTTCAGTGTTAAGTCAGCAAATTGCTACTTTATTGTGTTTCACCTATACACGAACAGATTTGGGCTGAAGAACCTCACCGATCACATTCAAAGTTCATTTACGTGGGAATGGCTAAACGATATATCCAAAACATTTTCAAATACATGTTTAAAATTTACACCTTTTAAAACAACCGCTGCTCAGCCAATATGTGTGGTGTTCAGTACTTCGATTAGCTCACAACGATGCCTAATTTATTCTGCATTAGCGATTTTGCAGTGCATAGAAATTCGCATCATTAATCACCAGGGTTCACCGCAATTAGGATATGATCTGGAAGGGTTTTGCATTGTTTTGTAAGTAATTAGAAATATTTCTATCAAACCTTATATGAAATTTTAGTGGTTTATCAAATGACTGTTACTCATTCAACTTACTTCGATAACGCAGAAAACCGGCAATCTAATGATTGATTTCCGTTTACAAGATTATCATGATTGATCTTTCGATTATTGATCACGTGTGTTCGTGCCCAGTGTTTTGACCAAAACTCATATGACTGCAATTATTTGCTGCATGAAATACAGCCAATGCTAGTTAAAACGGCGCTATCAATTTCAGATTGACGTTTTTCAATGATTCAAGATTTAATAATGTTTTGCATAAATGTTTAAAATACAAACAGTATTTTAAATCTTTGTATATTCTATAAAGTTTTGATGACCAAAGGTAAGTGATAACTTGAATCCTAATATATCCGCGCAGTTAAATTTGTTAAAAATGAGATATTATCCATTCGTCTTAGATTTGATGTGATTACGCAAAACAGGTGGTAGACTTACACTGGGATTACTACTAAAAATACTAGTAGAAATATGTAGAATATTCTATACATTCTCAAAACAAATTAAATGTGATACCTTGCTTATTTATCTATTGACGCCTAAATGAGCATTACGGACAAAATAAAAGGACATTTAATCTCACAGATTCGATATCTTGCGTTTATCTACATTTTCTGAACTTATACTAGGTTTACTACTGAAATAGTAGTTCAATTATATATTTTGATCTTTACAGTTCCATAAACCATGAGGAGAAATACATTGCTTCTTCTTTAATCATCTATACATCTCATAACAAATTAAATGTGATACGTTGCTTAGCTATCTATTACCGCATAAATGACACTACGGACAAAATAGAATGATATTTATTCTCAATGATTCGATGTCTTCCGTTTATAAACAGGTTCTGAAATTATACTAGGTTTACTACTAAAATAGTAGTTCAATTATATACTGTGATCTTTACTGTTTCATAAACCATTGGGAGAAATACATTGCCTCTTCTTTAATCAAACCAGTGGAACAAACCGTTAACATCAGAGATGGCATTTTACTTTCTTAAATTCAAAGTCTATTACTCAAAACGAATAGTATTCATAATCTGAGCTTACTACTAAAATGGTAGTTCAATCATCAAGTATTCTCTATTCAGGTTCATACCCATATGAACTGATACAATTCTTCTTCATCTATCAAGGCAGTAGGACAAACAACGGATAGCATGATATGTCAACAATTTTTCAAGAGCCGTGATACTTATTCTACGTTCACAATACAAATTATTAGCGAAAATCTTATGTAGAAAATATAAAAATTTGATGACTAATATAAAAAATAGTAGATTCAAGATTCAAGATTCAAAGATTTATGGTTAAAAAAGTTAATACTTTACAACACCACAGGGTGACGGTATGAATAAAAACAGAAAAAATACAATAGTATAAAAGCAATAGTGAATATCAAATGTAAGGCTCACGAATGTTATTCTTTTGCATATGTAAGTCCAATTTCACTTTAAACGCCGCCAGGCAAGGAGAGTCCACCACATGTTGGGGTAGGGAATTCCAAAGAAATATAGCACGTATGGCGAAAAAATGGCGCCGACAGTCAATACGGGAACTTGGGACGTAAAGGGATAAGGTATGTCCGCGTGTCACTTTCCCTTCACACACATCAAGCAAGTGTTTCAGTGGATGTCCTTCGGTAGACACAATTCTATAAGTCAGAATAATATCGCGTCGTATCCTCCTTTGGGTAAAGTCGCATAGACCCAGACGTCGCAATCTTTCGGTGTACGGAACATTGCGAAGACCCATCACTAACTTTGTTGCTCTGTGATAGATTTTATCGAAGAGAGCAATATCCTTTCGCAGCCAAGGAGCCCACACCTCTACCGCATACTCCATCGTAGGGCGAAGGTAGACATTCATTATCCTTGGTAACGTTACCAGAGAGAATCTTCCAAATATTCTTCGAAAGATACCTAACAATCTGTTTGCTCGTCGATATATGTTCTGACAGTGCGCTGTGCTCTTCAGGTTCCCGCTAATCCACACTCCAAGATCTTTTTCTAACGAGCTCCATGCTAGGTTCTCAGTTCCCAATCGATATGTCCAAGGAACATTCTTGCCAAGATGGAGCATCTTGCATTTCTGTATGTTGAATGACATGTCATTCATGGCCGCCCAATTCGACACGCTGTCCAAATCCGTTTGCAGTTTCTCACAGTCCTCTGCAGAACTTATTGGCGTCCAAATTTTCATATCATCCGCGAACAGGACCATTTTGGACGATATGAGGGGGTGTAAATCATTTATGTACAACAGAAAGAGGAGCGGGCCTAGCACAGACCCTTGTGGGACTCCACTGGTGGTTTTGAAAGTTTGGGATAGCGCTCCGTTATCTTTAACTCGGGCGTCGCGAGCTGAGAGACAGTCGCACAACCATGAGAGGAGTGGATCACATATTCCCAAACGCATCCGTTTTTGAAGAAGCAAATGATGATTGACTCTGTCAAAAGCTTTCGAAATGTCTAGGTAACAGACGTGGATGCAAGAACTTTTATCGATCTCCTTTGTCCAGTCGTCTAACGTGAGGAGAAGATTTGTGAGACAAGATCGGTGTGATCGAAATCCATGCTGCGCTGGCGAAAACAAATTATGCAATTCGAAGTGTGCAACTATTCTTTCCGAGACGATACGTTCCATGAGTTTAGCAATAACAGGTAAAAGTGTGACGGGACGATAATTTGCAGCGTCAGATCGTCAACCGCCTTTGAAGATAGGTGTTATCACGCCAGACTTCCAATCTTTCGGTACAACTCCCTTAAGCAACGAATAGTCAAACAGGCTGGAGAGTGGTTCACAAAGCTGACGGTGACAGAACCGGAGCACATCCGGTGTGATGCCATCCGCTCCTGGGGATTTTCTTACCTTTAGTTTGAGCAATGACTTGCAACAATCATTGGATTTATCGAAATATCGCACAACGTTTCGATTCCTGTTTCAATTGAATACTCAGAACGTTCCACTAAAACCTTTGGCACGAACACCTTAGCATAGTAAATTGCCAGAGCATTTGCGGTTTCTAACGCTGTTTCAGTTAGTTTTTCGCCATTCTGGATGGGAAAAATACCTGGTTTGACTTTTGCTTTAGCGTTCATGATTTTGTATAATAACTTTGGGTTGCGTTCCATTTTCGACAGGAGCATCAATTGGTGCGCTTCCTTATCCTCTCGAATAAGCGCGGTCACTTTGTTGCGTAACATACGAAAATGTTGCCAAGAAGTAGAAGTATTGTTGGCTTTATGCTGTACCCACGCTGCTCGCTTCAGTGCTATCCACTTTTTGTTCTGCTGCGGACAACAAAACGAAGTTCATCGACGCACCTTTTCTGAACGATCTGCGAGTTCTCGTCTATCTTCATTTTCAGAAAACCTACAAGCTCGTTCCATTGCGAGTCAGGGGTTATATTGTCCGTCTGAAAGTGCGGAATCTGCACGAGCGATTTAATCAGGGCCAATTTATCTACCCGTCGAACCACCCATTCGGAGTAAGCGATTGCTGAGTACTGCAAACATAGTCGAACATAAGTACTGAATGGTCGCTAAGACCCAGTGGAGCCTGGAATTCGATCGCTTCGATAGATTGTTCCTCCGACGTTAACACCAAATCCAAGACAGAAGGGCGGTCAGAACCTCTCCTCCGGGTGCATTCGTGAACATGGTTGTATAACGGGATTGAATCTTGTACCTCTCTAAATCGGTATTCTGGTGTTTGTGGGGAGTGATGGTCCCTGAGATAAAGGGTGGACAGATTAAAATCACCCATAATAAGTGTCGTTGCTTGCTGTGTGCGAGTCAAGCGCTGAAGCACTTGGATCAACCTTTCGTTGTACGATTCCGTAGATGAAGGGGGCCGGTAGACCACACCAATAATGCAGACTTCACCAGACATCAGTGTTAAAGTGCACCAAAATGTATTATCGAGCGTGAATTCTGTCTTGTCTATTGGATGGCACTGGAGTCTATTATGGTAATAAAGAGCAACACCACCACCGCATCTCTCTCGATCGTTCCTTATCAAATTCATATTTGGAATTGACATCTCCGATTCAATCAATTGGGAAGAATACCATGTTTCTGTAATGGCGATAATGTCAGGTGAGTATCGCGAACATATCTCGGTTAGCTCAGCTAATTTGTTCGGAAGGCTTTGTGCATTTGTATATAAACATCTTATAAAGTTCGTGGTGTTCAAATCATGAAAAGGTATTAGAGGGCCGACTCGGTTAGAGTCGGAATACTCAAGTTTTTTGGAGCTATCGCATGACATTCAGGTTGAACCTCATCACTAGGCGTTTGTGGGTCAGTACCATCCGTTAACTTGCTTCCGGCTATTACCTTGGGCAAGCTCAACATGACGTTTTGTGGTAGGTTTTTTCTATTAGCTTTCCATTCACGTTTGATAGTATCTGTCATTTCAGTTGTGAAGAAGGTTAGCTTTAGAGGGCTAGGACCTTGCCCTTTATAGTTGGCAGACCGTGGTATCCTAAAAGCATCCACAAGTATGGCATTTTTAATACCAATTGTTTCGGCTAGATATTTCCATTGTTTGTGGTCGTGCTCAGACTTTTCTTGAGAAGGTACGTTAGCAGCATCTTCCGGAACACCTAGAATTACAATACTTCTCGGATTACATTCTCCACGAGATTTCTGCGACGACTTTCGCTCCCACCATGGTAAGTCTGCATGGATACGACATGTAGTCTCCGGAACACCTCTAACTATGTAAGCATTTAAGAGTACGTTTTCCACGTCCTCCGCAGATTGCAGCGTTATTCTTAAAAGGCGAGGATCATCCTTGTGAGGAAAATTCAGGTGGCGGTTTAATCGAACTACTGATGAAGGAGTAACTGCGGCCATGCTCATCAGACTGCAGAGTTTATACCACTCAGCTAAGTCATGTTTTTGCTTAGCTTCAAACAGCGTTTCCTGCGACTCGGTCACGTTTGTACATATAACGCTAAGGTTTACACCCGCGGATTTTGTTCTATAATGTGAGTCAGTCATTTTAGTAGCAGTGGTTTTTTTTTGAGTCCTTTTTCGTTTCCGTTAAGTCGAGGAGTCACTGATCCCAACGAACGCCTCCCCGTTTTAGTCACCATCTGCGCGGTTATCTGGGCAAATGTTGGTCTGCTCGAGTATGATGGATTATCTACCGGCTCTTCGGCAGTAACCTCTAAGTCGGGTAACGACGGTGTCTTTATGACGTTTATTATCAGTTCACTTAGTTTTTGAATACTGGATTCCATTCCATTTAGACGCGTCTCAATATCATATTCAGGGGGTTTCGTCACCGAGGCTGACGGTGTTGATTTGGCCTTGCAAACCAGACAAACATAACAAACACCAGGGCAATTATCTCAATTAATAATCGATACTAAATCCGAGGTCAGCGATTTGTCGCATTTAGCATGAACTTTCGACAAACAATCGTAACACGCGACAGACTTTGCCTTAGGACTTACCGACTTTCGGCAAACCGCACACATGCAGCCCGGTGCGCTTTGTTTTCGTTTTGGGGTCATCCGGTCAAGGTTATGAGCAGCACTGTTCAGTGGTTTGTGCACAAGCATTGGCTCTGTCGAGCGATCGATGATGAATATAGTGTGCGCGACAAAAAATTCAGTGTTCACGAAAAAGAGCAAGATCAGAATTTAATCCGGTGATACTCTTCGGTAGTTGATCGCACGATGTTGAAAGTATGACCAGTCGACGGCGAAGAATAAGATCTTTCCGATGACGTTATTCCCTTTGAGGACTTGAAGAGTATTAACAGAGTTGCACGCGTAGATCCAATATGGGAAAATCACGATAAATCCCAAATTGCTCGTATTATCGAATACCGCTACAAGAGTGGTATATCCAGAAAGCTGAAACATATTGCATATTTTCTAACGTAATTGATAAACTGAATGCATATCTGTCTAAGAAGTGAAAAATGAATGGTAAATATGAGATGCCAATATTTTCCTTTCCAGATTTAATCCAATTCAACTTCAATTTTAGTAGTAAACCAAATATTCTGTATGCAATTATATTACAGTTGATAACCTCGAATCTGTGAGAATAAATGTCAATTTATTTCGTCCGTAGTGTTTACTACAGCGTCAATTGGTAAATGAGCAAGGTGACACTTAACATTTTGTATGGAAATGTATAGAAATTGGTTTGTTTTAAATCCTATTTTTAGTAATAAACAAAATACAAGTATACCACTCCTTTTTTATAAAGACACTGAATCTGTGAATAAAAAGGACATCTCATATTCAACATTTTCAGTACGTGAATAGAAGAGGATTCAAAGTATCACTTACTTTTGATCATGAAAAATTTATAGGATATAGAGATTGTTTTAATTACTACTTTTACTGTAAACTTAAACTAAGATTAGTACTCGTTTATATTTAGGGCTCGGAATGTTATTAGAATTATTGACATTTTCTATGATCCGTTGTGTATCCTTTAACGTTGATAGAAGAAGAAGAAATGTAACAGATCCTATTTGTGATGAATTTGTATAGATAATACTTAATATTTGGTTATTATTTATACTATTCGTTTTTGAGTAGATTTAAATAATACGCCATCTCATGTTCTCTGTTTGTTCTGCAGATTCGATAGAGCAAAAAGCACGATATCATTTCCTATTGTTTATGCCACTTTATATTATATAACGTATTATAAAACTATTTTATGTAGTAGACCTAGTTAGAGTTCACCAATAGTTTTAGATTGGAAGACATCGAATCTTTGAGAATACAGGCAATTTTATTTCATCCGTAGTGTTTCCTACTGCGTCAATATATTAATATGCATGGTATCCAATTCAATAATATTATTAAGCAAAATTATACAAACTACTGAATGTTCTAAATGTAATTTTCAGTAGTATACGTGATATAGGTATACCACTCGTTTTTGTTGAAAACATTGAAAGTAAGAAGAAGAAATGCCATCTCATGTTCACCAATATTTATTATTGCGTGGTTAGAAGACGGCGCAGTGTATCACTTTTATTTGATCATCAAAACTTTAAGGATAAACAAAATGTTTAAGCTACTTCTTTGTATGGTGAACGTAAAATAGTTTTAGCATTCCTTCATAAGTAGGACTCCGATTCTGGAAAACATTATTGACATGTCGTGTTATCCGTTGTTTTTCCTACTGCGTTGATAGATGAGGAAGGAATGTATCACTTCATATTGGTCATGGAACTGTATGGAAATACCTGATTTTGAACTACCATTTTTGGTAATAAAATTAGTTTAAGTATACAAATCTTTTTAAGTGTAAGACTTCGATTGTGAGAATATAAAATGCTACTCATGTTCTCTGTTTGTTTTCCAGTTTCTATAAAAGAGAAAGCAAGGTGTCGCTTCCTATTGTTTATGCAACTTTAAATATTATAATAGATATTTCAACACCGATTTTAATAGTATACCTAATATTCGAAATACAATTTTATTATAGTGAAACAACTCGAATCTGTGTTAATAATAGTCGTTTTATCTTGTCGGTCGTGTTTACTACAGTGTCAATGAGTAATTCAAAGTAAATAAATAAGGTGACAGTAATAAATGTGGTTTGGAAATGTATAGAAATTAGTAAATGTTTCAACTACTTTTTTCAGTTTGCACCTAATGGCACTTGCATTTGTTTAGTTTGGAACACAATCAGTCAACAATATTGACGAGGCTTAAATCTCAACTATATGGCTCTAGGCACTGCTACGGACGAATATTAATTACGGTAGAATTCGGCATAATTTTTTTATTGGATGTTGTAACCTAGTTTGCTTTATGCATAATTGTCGCACGTTCCGCGGTGCCATTTGACGTTGATCTATTTCACGCTGTGCTGCGTAAACAGCCTGATTGCTCTCGTCTTTGTCTACAAGAATTTACACGTCTAGAATTTCAATTGGCTCTTTAGTGCAAAAACCAATCAGAGGTGGTGGTTGAAGTGCTATTCATTGATGTTTCCGGTTCTCACTATATTCGATGATCGATTAAAAATTAATTAGCATATTCACCCCAATGGGGAAACGTAACTTTTGGTGATGATACTAATTTATTTTTGCCGAGAATAGTGTTACAATGAACGATGGCATTGTATAAGCATGTCAATGCAAACAGTCACATATTTCTGTTCTGTGTCCATTTTATTACTCCTTTACCATACCACATCATATCTGGATGAATTAAACATCTGGATTCCATTTAAATCAATCATTGTGAACCTAATATTCATGGAGGCATAAAACGCAGTTCTAGAGAAATCCATTTTCACAGTTTGAACCAAATTACACCAACGCGCGCAAGTTTAATGAAACACTTTTTGACTTTGTCACCATTTGTAAAAGCTCGACTTGCCAATTCGCTTAACACTTTCGACGGGAGCCAGTTTAAATGAGCTGAGATGTATTTTGTTATTCACATTTTTGGGAGGGAAATTCCTCTCACATTTCCGACGCAAATGTTCACTCGCTTTAGACCGGACGTCATAAGAGCACGCGTATCGATCAATAAACTTCACCAACCATTACCTTGTGAGCGGAGCTCAGTGATGATTGCCACGTGTGCCGAATTTGTCAGCAGTAGGAAAGTCAGAAAGCATGACACGTTAACTGCTTTATTGGAGATGATAAAGTTGACATGAATTGTGACGTTATCATGACTGCCGATGTTTTAACAACTATCAATTATGATAAATTGCTAGGAATTCTCTATATTGGCCATTTATGCAGAGCTGAAACTGAAAACTATACAAAGGCGATCGCGAGCACACAGACTGAGATTAATATGTGAAAGATGAGTTTGGACTGTTACTCATTCAACATACTTCGAAAACGCAGAAAAGCCGGCAATCAAATAATCGATTACCGTTTACCAGATTATCATGTTTGATCTTTCAATTATTGATCACGTGTGTTCGTGCCGTGTTTTGACCAAAACTTAAATGAATTCAATTATTGCTGCATGCAATACAGCAAATGCTAGCTAAAACAGAGTTGAAAATTTCAGATTGACTTTTGTCAACGAATCAAGATTCAGGAATTTTTAGTAAAAATGTTAACAACACAAATAGTAGTTAATATAGTTTGTATATTTTATAAAGTTTCGATAAAGTTTTAATGTAAGTGATATCTTAAATACTCATATATCCACGCGGTTAAATTAGTTGAAAATGAGATGTTATCTATTCGTCTTACATTTGATGTGATTACCCAAAAACAAGTGGTAGACTTAAACTGCGATTACTAATAAAAATATTAGTTGAAATGCCTAGTATATTCTATTCATTCTCATAAAAAATTAAAATTGATACGTTGCTTAGTTATCTATTAACGCTGAAAGGAACACAACTGGAATATAAAGTTACTTTTATTTTCACGGATGCAATGTCTTCAGTTTTATATATTTTTGCTCAGCGTATACTTGGTTTAGTACTAAAATAGTAATTCAATTATATACCTTAGATCTTTACATTTCCATAAACAATAGGGAGAAATGCATGGTTCTTCTTTTATCAAACCATTAGAACAAACAGTTAAAATTAGATGGCATGTTATCTCCCCGCATTCAAAGTCTTTTACTCTAAAACGAAAAGCATACCTAATCTAAGTTTATTATTAAAAATGGTAATAAAAACATGAAGCATTTTTCATACACTTGCATAACCAATATGAAGTGATACCGTTCATATTCACCAATCAAGGCAGTAGGACAATAAACGGATAGCATGATATGGCAATAATATTTTCCAGAGCAGCGATAATTTTTCTACGTTTGCACTACAAAGCATTGGCTAAAACATTACGTAGAAAATATAAAGTTGTGATAAATAATATAAACATCTGTAGCTGAAACATATGGCATATTTTATAACGTAATTGATACCCTGAATTCACAGCTATCCAAGCAGTGAAACAAGAATGGTAAATATAGGGTGTCAATTTTGCTTCCCTGATTCAATGTCTCTACCCAAAAACGTGTGCAATAATTATACTGCATTTACTACTACTAAAAATAGTAGTTGAAAGAAACGGCTTTTTCTATACATTTGCACACAAAAAATGAAAGTGATACCTTGCGTTGCACTTTCCCATTACATACATCAAGCAAGTTTCTTCGTGGATGTCCTTCAGTCGACACAATTCTATAGATCAGAATTGTACAACATTCGACGTTCATATGGCATTTCGCATGCTATTCTTCCACTAATCCATACGCCGAGGTTCTTTTTGTCCATTCCAGAATTTCCGATCAAATGTTGTAGGAGAATGGGACATTTTTACCTATTTGCAAAATTTTGCACATTTTGAAGTTGAATGGAAGCTTGTTTCGTTATGACCAAGTGATAAATATAAGCAAATCGCTTTGTTAGCGCAAACATTTCACTCTGACGAGATTCGCCTCCAAAGATTTGCATGATTCGCAATGAGAACCATTTTGGCTGTGACCAGTTTCTGAAAGTCGTTGATGTAGACCAAAAAGAGAAACGCATTAACACACGAAAAGTGAACTTGCGATGTCATTTATTCTTCCATGATTCAATGAATAACTAAAACGATTGGTATACTTGAATATTTTTTACTACTAAAATAGTAGTTGAAACAATTGATGTTTTCTATACATTTGCATAACCAATTGCCGGGCAGCCTTTTTTGACCGGCATTGACGAATTGCATAGTTTTCAAATGCGGCTGACGTTGTCCATCATACCCTACTTCTTAGGAAGTTGTCGCGTGAACCTCTCATATGCAATCGCCCTAAAACCAGGCATATTACGCTTTCGCAAATGTAGTCGTCGGTATTTTCGACACTCTTGTGTTGTGCCGCAGGGGTGTGCTCTGTATATCATTCGAAAGCTCGTGATAAGAAATCATCCTTAACGCAATTAGCACCTCCACAATATTTCAACGAAATAAATAAGAGCAAGCAGATAAGAAACTGTTGAGAGCGAGAAGCGTATATTATGTGCAAATGTGCCCAGCCCGATCGATCACATAAATAAATTTGCCTTTATACACCTAGCCGAAACAAAAAATTTGGATTATCGATCAAATAAATTAGCATTTACACCATAATACAAAAATGCAACGTTTGATGGTGCTACGAATCTATTTTGTGTATAATGGTGTTAAAATCCATAATGTGTTTTATAAGAAGGTCAATAAAAGCAAGAATAGTGATGATCGAATATCACTACTACTGGCCAACTGGGGCTTAACGGTTGCGCCAATGCTCATGTAAAACCATTTGAATCTGTAACTTGAATCACAATGAATCACTTTAAAATGTATACTCTGGACGATGTGAGGCCCTTATTTTGGCGCATCGGTGTCGTCCAATTGTCCGGTTGCGTAAAACTCGGAGAAGGTTTGTTATTGACCTATATATGGCACAAGTTGAGTGTGATGTTTAGTGAACAGTGCAATATTATGCCATGCTTAAATAAATTTCTGATTCGTGACTCTTTTTTTAAATCAAGCTTTCCAATACATTAGAATGAAATTAAGAAATGATTGTGCTCAACATCGAACATTAAACAAGTATATATGTCACGTTTTATTTGTTAAATGGCTCGGCTAACATCGATGTTGGCCAAGCGAATGAGAGTTCACCAACTGATCGTCTCTGGTCACACGAGTTCGGTCTCATGATCTTCCAATCAAGTCTGTGGGACGAGTTGAGTGGAACAGTGTGAACGGCTGAGAATGCAGTCACACGTTTTTATTGATCGGCCTGTGTTAATCAGATTGGCTACAATCGAGCTCTTCGCCCGACCTAGTACATAGTGAGAACACGAAACATAATTACACACTCCAACCACCATTTACGGCATCAATTTACCTTGACCGAATTTCCGTTACGCTGGGTCAAGAGGCAAATAGATCCAGTATTTGTCAAACTGGCTTTAAACTGTTGTGGCTTCCATTATCTGTTGAGTGTAAAATCCAATTAGAATTGCTAGCCGTAGTGTTACTTAATGGCGTCCACACGTTCGGACGATCACAATTGGGCTGAGGAACCTCCTGTGTTAGAAGAGAAAAGCTACCCTAAACGTCACCGATCACTTTTAAAATTTACGTTGCATGACAATGGCTGATCGATCGATCCAAAATATTTTCAAATACATATTAAAAATATACACCTTATATAACAGCCGCTGCTCAGCCAACATTTGTTGTTTTCAGTCATTCGTTTTTCCCGCAGCGATACATAATTCATTTGCATTTGCGATTTTGATGTGCATTAAAATCCGCATTTTTAATCATAAGGATTCATAACAATCAGCCTATGATCTGGAAGGATTTTTGCTACTTTTTGCAAGTAATTGTAATTATTTTTCTATTTTCTTTTTTTATTTCTATCAAATCTGATGTGCAATTAGAGATGATTATCAAACGACTGTTACTCTTTCAACTAATTTCGAAACGTTGAAAATTTGCAATCAAATGATCGATTACCGTTTACCAGATTATCACGGTTGATCATTCAATTATTGATCACGTGTGTTTATGCCGCGTGTTTTGACCAAAAATCACGTGACTACAATTATTCGTTGCGTGAAATACGGTCATACAATGAAACGGAGTTATCAAATACACTTATACTTTTGGTATGAAAATCTCATTGCTGTACAACAGCAAATGATATTCGTATAAAGATATGAAAGATAAAATTGAGGCCTTGGAAAGATTGGCCTTTTTAGATAAAAAAAATGCATTGTATTGTCACGATATGACAAAACAGCTTTGATAGGATAAATATCGCGTGAAGTTGCTCATATGCTTGCATTTTTCTCGCGCACAAATTCGCAACGTATTCTTATCACTTAAGTTATATAAACTGGTCAGTGAGTGCATTTGCAATGCAAAAGTGCATCTAGTTTGTATTTAAACATTTATTCATTCGTTTTCGATGAAGAAAAGAAGAAGCGATGGCACTTTCAGCGAGAATGTGGCATATTCAATGGCAATGTTATTGCGAATGGTATGTCTAGATCGGAGGCGAAATAAACGCCTAAAATAATGAAATGTTGAGCTCAGTAATTTGTAAATGTGTATTGATTTGAAGCAAGAACGTTCATTGATCTTAATAAAAGAATTCTTGTTACCAACCAGTGGTTTCAAAAGCTGGGCAATGTGCTTAACCAATTCGTGTGTTGGGGATCTGATGCCGTCTACAATGGACCTCAAGGGGACGCCGGCCCTATGTATCTTCGGAAGACCATAAAACCTGGGAGTCTGAGCAGATTTTGGGTACAGCATGAACCATAATCTTTGACCGAAATTTTCCCTAATTCCTCACAGGTATCTAGAAACAACCCTCTCTCTGTTAACAATAATGGCCGTAGCACTACGGTTGGTAATAACCTGATACGGACCTTCAGCATGGTGTGACTCTGCCTTAACTTTATATTTACTTTTAGAAAGGATCACGGTTTCCTTGCCTTTATCTGCATCAGTAATCACCATTTCCTATTCTTTTCGCAATTTAAGGAGTACTTGTTGTTCATGTTGCGTAACGTTCATCCTTTCTGGTTGTTGTTTTTCGATAATACTACATATACCGTTTTGCAGTGCATCTGCCTGATTTTCAGGTAGCTGGTTGAGGTCGGAATCTACGCATGGAATAACATCCTCAGCTTTTAAGAATTTTGTACTCAACTAGAAGTTTAAGACTTTTCCAACAATCTTTGTTCGGTTTGCGATAGCGGCCTATCTGACAAAACTAAATAATTTAAAATATTGTCGAGCACTGTCATCAAAAGAACTAGCTGAGGTACATTTATCTTGTGAAGTTTATAATGTGCTGAACTGACGTACTTGTCTTTCTTTTATGTGTTCGGTCTGTGTGGCCAAGACCTCAGCGTGTTTACCACAAATTTTGCAGAAATCCACTCCAGATAACACATTTCGCAATTCGGACTTCAAACTGGAGGCTTTCGATCGCGCTTTTCTCAGGCTTTCCTCGTTCCTGTGGATCATTTGTTTTAAGAAAACTTCGACAGCCTTCCGAGAATTGCGAGAATTATCTAGAGATTTTACCACCAAGTAACTTGGTATGGTCCTATTCTGTAAGGCGTCCCAAGTTTCAGATGCGATGATTATAGCGTTTCGCTTCGGTTTCGGCTGTTCGTACAAACTCGCTGGGGATTTGCGAACTCGAGGCTCATGGGAGCGTTGAGCCTTGCTATAACAGATTCATTGCAAACTTTTCTTTTGACGATCGCTAATCGCGTTCACTGGGACAGTCATTTTGTGGGACACCGTTGTGATTGTTTGTTTGTCTATATAAGATAAGCGTGTGCATCATTATTCGTCTTGCGTCTTTGACCAACCGGATTCTCTTGTATTGCGAAATTCGTGGACCACTTCTTTTCCTGATGTATGTCAACGACTTACCTAAACTTGTTCGCTGTAAAATCTTGTTATTTGCGGATGACATCAAGCTGTGGACACAAGTACGTGCAACTCAGTATTGCATAAGCTTCAGCTGGAACTCGATGCCTTACAAGACTGGTCAGTTAGAAATGAACTACCTTCCAATGTCAGAAAATGCAAGGTATTGACTGTTGGAAGACAATTCGAGTACTCCTACACCCTTGGTTCCCATATTCTTGAAAGCACTGACAAGGATAAAGACTTGGGTGAGTGGGTGAGCAGCACTTTGAAACAGTCACATAACGTCACAGCTGTCTATGAAAAGACGTCACGAGTACAGCTACTGCTAAAACGCGTGTTCGGGAGTTTCACTAAGCAAACCGTTCATCGAATAATTAATACGTACTTGAGGCCAACCATGGAGTATGCGGTTCAGGCTTGTTCACCCTGGCTACAGAAGGACATCAGCCTCTCGCAGAGAATATATCATCGGACCACCAAGCTCGTACGCGGTTTGAAGCACAAACAATACGGAGATCGTATTGCGAGTCCCAATCTATTCGACTTTCGCTACCGCCGTCTTAGAGGTGATTTGATACTTATGTTCAATATACTGCATACCCCCAACCATCCCCTAAATCAACTATTCACGCGACTACCACCCAGAACCAGCCGGAGTCACGACTATACAGTACATATTCCCGACTCGAGACTAAACTGTCGAAGGTACTTTTATTCAGTACGTGTATGCTTTACCTGGAACTACCTACCTTGTAATGTTGCACATTCACACAACGTGGATATATTCAAATCGAATTTGGACAATTTCATGTTGACCAATCCAAACTTTGAACCTACATATTTTACACCATAAAAGCTTTGAACTTTGAAACCAGTTTCTGTCCAATGGATTTTTACTTGATTCCTGAACTGCTCAGTAAGCAAACAAATCCCGTTTTCCTACCCATGTTATTCGTAATTCCATATTATTATGTGGTTTTTGTCAAGCTATATGCTTTTAAGACCATTAAAATTGAATTGAATTAAAGTATTTGAATATATATTCGAGACTGATCGGTAGTCCATAATCATGAAATCAGAGTTTGCAATGAATCTGTTATAGTAAGTTTTTGGTAACGTTTCGCTTCTGAACACAGAAGCTTCGTCAGACCGAAAGTGTCGGTACGAACAGTGTTCAGGTATAAATGGCATTCTCTTGACCAATCCTGAGTTCACTAAGCTACACAGGGGAGATCAAGATAATTGATCAAGATAATTGATCACACCTAATTGCTGTGATCATCCCTAATTGTTTATTAATTGTTCAGGTCAGCGCATGCCGACACACTGCTTACGTAATCATGTGCGTATTAGGTGTGATGTTCGTTAATCCTAATCCGCCGCAAAATCGCTATTTTACAAGGTTGACCGCCTCTGCAGCGATGATGCAGATAAAAGACGAGCTCATGAAGAAGTCAGTCGCCGACTTGCAAACCATGGGTACCCCAAGAGCTTAATTAAACGCCAATTGAACCGAGTTAAATATCCGCAACCGAAGACGGAAAAGGTTTGGCGAGCTTCGGTATCTCTACCATATGTCAAAAGCCCCTCCGGATGAATAAGTCGACTCTTGAATAGCGCAGGTATTAGAGTAACATATAAGGCAGGTAGAACTCTCCGCTCCGTATTAATGCATCTCAAAGATAAGACTCCTTTAGGTTGTGCGACGAACTGCATCTACCAAATCAACTGCAAGGGTTGCACGGGTGTTTACATTGGGCAAACTTCTAGAGAACTCTGCACTAGGTTAAACGAACACAGGAAACGAGTGGGAAAGCGACCCCGCAATCCCAGTGAATATCAATCACTGATTCGGGATTCGGCCCTAGCAGAACACGTGCTAGACACTGGACACAGCGTTGATCTTGATAACGTGAAAGTGATAAGACGGGGTGTGAAATCTTATAGGGAAAGACTTCACGCCGAGGCTGTTGAAATAACAAAGGCTGGGGCAAATGCGGTGAACAAGGTGGATGGGGCGGATATCTCAACAATCTGGCGTTCGGTTTTGCAGCGGATTAGGATTAACGAACATCACACCTAATACGCACATGATTACGTAAGCAGTGTGTCGGCATACGCTGACCTGAACAATTAATAAACATTTAGGGATGAACATAGCAATTAGGAGTTGTGATCAATTATCTTGATCAATTATCTTGATCTCCCCTGTGTAGCTTAGTGAACTCAGGATTGGTCAAGAGAATGCCATTTATACCTGAACACTGTTCGTACCGACACTTTCGGTCTGACGAAGCTTCTGTGTTCAGAAGCGAAACGTTACCCAAAACTTACTATAACCGATTCATTGCAAACTCTATTTTCATGAATTGAATTAAATTGAATTGATGGCGATTCGCGGTGGACAGATTGACCTCAGGAATGAATCAAGACACAATAGATGTGCGCGCGTGCAACTCGGGGGTGACTAAGTTTCATTGGTGGACCGAAATATAACAATTGGGAAGCCATGTGTCAGCTGTGACTTGGTGAAAAGAAATGAACTGACGCAAGAATTCTCGGCCTTGCTCTCTATCCCCACTCGCTACAGTGTCATGCTTAAGCAAATCTCTGCTTAGTGACTGATTATTTTCATTCAAAGCCAAGAATATCTAATGCAAAGAAATTTGAGTGCAATCGGTTATAGTAGTTTTTGGGTAACGTTTCACTTCTGACACAGAAGCTGTCAGACCAAGGGTGATAGTCAGGAGAGGGAACATGATTAAATAGTAGTCAACCCACCACCACTTATTTGACCTTACCGCTAAACAGCATATAGTACGCAGTATACAGTGTGTCACGACTGGTGGGAATGAGCAGGATCAGTGGTCCATGTTCCTCACAGTGTGTATTCATATCAATCTGATACAAGTGAACACGGTCAAGGTCAGTTGACACAGCTGCCGTGAACGTAAGTGTGCATACCGATTGCGCAATCGATGCAATATATATATATATGTCGTGCCGAAATCGCGGAATTGCCGATTCCGCGGATTTGGTAATCAGTTTGCCGATTCCGCGGAATGGGCATTTCGTTGCTGATTCCGCGGAATAGGCAACGATTTGCTGAAAATGTGGAACTCATTTCTACCACTGCTGATTCCGTAGATTCAGCAGCCGATTCCGTGGATTCGGCAGCTGATTCTGCGGAATCGGCAAGCTATGTTTTTACTGTATTTCAGCCTTTTTGTCCGTTATAAATTAGCGAGATTTTCATGTGAATTCACTTCAGATCTAATATCAGAAGTTCATTTTCACTGCATTTTCAAGTTGCCGAAATGCATGATTGATTTTCAAGTGGAATATTAACATTGTGGTAACAGGGAACGTGTCTCACACAACAGTCTATTAAAGGCTTGTGAATATGCTTTCAATGCATTTTCAATTTGCCGGAATGCATGAAAGATTTTCAAGTGGAATATTAACATTCTGGTCACAGGAAACGTGTCTCACACAAAAGACTATTAGAGGCTGCTTGTGATATTAGAGGTTGCTTGTGATTATACATTTTACATCAGTGCTTGCAGAGACAGCATCATTGAAGTGAATGTAGCAAACCAACGGGCTCGGTTTCAAGAAACGGTGGCCTGCGAAAAGCTGTCTAAATTCACAGTGCTTAATCGAGAAGAATACACCTCAATGCTTGCAACCTTGTGTGGCAGTGAACGATCCAAATTATTCTACTATCTTCGGGAGAAATTTGCAGTCGTCTAAGTTGGCGGTGTCAAGAAAATCGTCAACAACAGCAACAACAGCATCATCCTTAGCAAAATCAGTTTCATTAGCTCTGTAAACTTGTTTCTTTTTATTCTTTCAGAGCCGAAAAAATGAAGCTGATCCACTTCACTACCTTGCCGTTCGGGACGAGCTCTTCGACATAATCTACGAAGCTCACGTGTCGACTGGTCATGGCGGTGGAAAAAAAACCAAAAGATTTCTTGATGACAAATACACGTCTCCATTTGAGATTTTATTCGGACAAAAACCAAGAGTAGGATTGCAGAAAACCGTTTTACCTGCAGGCGTTCATGCTCACATAACAACAGAGGAACAACTGGAGGCGGCTCTCAGGGAGATCCATGGCATGGAAGCTGCTGATGAACCAGCTGTTGATGCCGGGGAACAAGATCAGGCTTGTGAGGAACAAGCTGTGGCTGCCGGGGAACAAGATCAGGTTGATGAAACTGGAGAAAGAGCTACAGGTATTGCAGATGTTTTCTCAAAGCACATCCAGATGATAAGGGCATGCAGTGACAAGGCTACAAGCGGACAAGAAAAGAGCAGGAAAGAAATGCTTGAAGCGAGCAGCGCCATTCTGTATCCTCTATCCGTGGGAGACTTCGTCTTACTCCCGGTTTCCGAATTCGATCGTGGACGACTAGACTGTAGAAATATTATTGGAGTGGTTTACGACATTACTGCCAGCAGAATGTACAAAGTTGCAACAAAACATGGAATGATCGGGGCAGCTTTCTCTAGAAATCAGCTGCAGAAGGCAGATAGTCAGCTGATGAGCCTTTCGGAAACGAGCGACATAATGCAGTCATTTCGTAAGATTGCATCCCTTAATTCTGCCACTGGGGGACAAGGATTTGCAAAGTGTTCTTGCACAGCAAAGTGCGATTCCAGGCGCTGTAGTTGCAGGAAGAGCGGAACATTGTGCCACTCCCATTGCCATCCTTGGAACGTAAAATGTAAGAACAAATAGTGACAAAAGGAAAGACTTCTTTTAGAATTCATGATTGTACCACTATTTATTTATGTCTGTACCGATTTATCTGGTTAATAAACCTATATAGTGAATTCGCCCGACATTGTTTGTTCTATTTTGACCATCATCTTCATCAGCGAAAAAAAAATCTCGCTAATTTATAACGGACAAAACGGCCGAAAGACAGTAAAAACATAGCTTGCCGATTCCGCAGAATCAGCTGCCGAATCCACGGAATCGGCTGCTGAATCTACGGAATCAGCAGTGGTAGAAATGAGTTCCACATTTTCAGCAAATCGTTGCCTATTCCGCTGAATCAGCAACGAAATGCCCATTCCGCGGAATCGGCAAATTGATTGCTGAATCCGCGGAATCGGCAATTCCGCGATTTCGGCACGACATATATATATATATATATATATATATATATATATATATATATATATATATATATAATCAAAATCAATGGGACGATGATAGTTTATTAATAGTTATGGGCAAAATTTGAATAAGCTATCATATAATGGTCAAGTTTCGATTTGAATATAGATAAAGTGTTTGAGCTCACCAAATCAGCAGGTAGGGAATTCGAAACAAAGCACACACGCACCGAATAAAAATACCAGCAGCATTTCCGTTTGGAATGTGGTATTTCCAACTTGCAAGCACGGCCACGGCTGTTGCTGGAAGTTCGAAGGAGGAATAATAATTCCAGGGGGTGGGAAAAAGTAGTGAGTATTTTGTATGCGAGGATGAAATCACCCCTCAGTTTCCTTTGTGCAAGTGTCCTCAGCTTCAGTCGTCTGAGTCGCACGGCGAATGACATATTTTCGAGTCTAATAACAAGTTTAGAAGCACTCTGGTATATGCGATCCAGAAGTAAAATGTGTTTTTCGAGCCATGGCATCCAGGCTTCTGTGGCATAGTCTAGAACCGGGTGTATGAATGTGTTCACCATCAGAGGAAAACACCTCGGGGAAAACGTCCAAATATCCTCCGTAACATGCCGAGCAGCCGAGAGGCGCTTTTATAAACGGTTTCGTATTGTAGACCATTTTTCAAACTACCGCAAATCCAGACACAGAGGCCCTTTTTTGTGAAAAGTGGATTTCTCTACAATTGAATGTTTTCCCTCAGGAAACGGTATGTCCACATTGCTTGTGTTAAGCGGAATCCACAAAGGTGTAATTTATTCAGAAAGGTGAGTTGGTAGTGAAGCAGATCCGAAAACATAGGAACACAGCTATATGCATCCCAACAGCGCAACATTCGTGACCATAAACCTACTACTACAACTTCTTCTACTTGATGTTCATCCCATCGAAACTCTTTTATCATACTGAGAAATGACAAAGCATTTTATTTAGAAAAAACATGAACTATCCAAGGCATAAATTTTATAATTTATGTCATTATACGAATATCCTATGTTGATGTACAGCGATGAGCTTTTTTTATCCTGAATAGTTGACGAAATTTAAACTGCAATTGATATATTCGTTGAAGCTAGCAAAGGCTGCATTTCAAACAGCAAATAATGGTATGCATGTGCATTTTGGTCAAAACACTCGGCATGAACGCACGTGATCAACAATCGAATGATCAACCATGATAATCTGGTAAACGGAAATCTATCATTTGATTGCCGGCTTTTCTGCGTTTTGAAGTAAGTTGACTGAGTAACATTCGTTTGCTAAGCCTCTCAAATTGCATATGAGATTTGATAGAGATAATATGTTAATTAATAGAAAAATATTGATAATTACTTAGAAAAACGTATTGCAAAACTCTGACAGATTTGTATTTGAAAATATTTTGGATCGTTCCATTAGCCATTGCCATACAAATGAAATTTTGAAAGTGATCGGTGACGTTTAGGGTAACATTTTTCTTCTAACACAGGAGGTTCCTCAGCCCAATTGTGATCGTCTGAACGTGGAAAGCAATTAAGTAACACTCCGGCTACCACTCAACAGCTTAAGGAAACCCCAGCAGTTTAAAGCCGGTTTGACAAATACCGCATCAATTTGTCTCTTTACCCAGCGTAACGGATATTCGGTCAGGGTAAATTGATGCCGGAAATGGTGGTTGGAGTGTGTAATTATGTTTCGTGTTCTCACTATATACTAGGTCGGGCAAAGAGCTCTATTGTAGTGAATCTGATTAACACAGGACGAGTTGACTAGAGAATAATGTGGACAGTAAATGTGAGTGCGTTCAAAATCTCGAGACCGAACTCGTGTGACCAGAGACGCTCAGTTGGTGAACTCTCATTCGCTTGGCCAACATCGATGTTAGCCGAGCCATTTAACAAATAAAACGTGACATGTATACTTGTTTAATGCTCGATGTTGAGTACAATCATTTCTTAATTTCATTCTAATGTATTGGGAAGCTTGATTTAAAATATCGTGTACAAGCTGATGTATTTAATCGATCATCCGATTTTTTTGTCTAAACTAGGTGTATAATGCAAATTTATTTATGTAATCGATCGGGCTGGGCACATTTGCACATAAAGTCATGCTTCTCGCTCTCAAATTTTTTTATCTGCTTGCTCTTATATATTTTTTTGAAATATTGCGGAGGTGTGAAGTGCATTAACGATGATTTCTTACCACGAGCTTTCGAATGATATGCCGAACACCCCCTCTGGCACAACACAAGTGTGTCGAAAATACCGACGACATCAGTTGCGAATGTGTAATATGCCGTGTTTTAGGACGATTGCATAAGGGAGGTTCAAGCGACAACATCTTAAGAAGTATAAGAAGATAGTCAACGTCAGCCGCAATCGGACGATATGAAATTCCTCTATGTCGGTCAAACATGCTCTGCCTGCCAAATGTCTACAAAACATTAACTGTTTTAACTACTATTTCAGTAGTAAACGCAGTCTAGATATTGCACACGTTCTTGAATCTGAGAAAAAAACTGACATTCTTTTTTCACTGCTTGGAAAGATGTCGATTTAAGGTACCAAATACATTTGGTCATCAAAAGTTTGTAGTTTCGACATGATGTTTTATCTTTTAATTTTTATTGCTAGCGTATATGTACTGTCAGTTTTTTATGGAAATGTATGCCAAATACTAGATGTTTCAACTACTATTAATAGTAGTATATGATATTTAAGTATACCAGTCGTTTTAGTTAGTCATTGAATCTAGAAAGAATAAATGACATCTCAAGTTCACTTTTCTTGTGTTAATGCGATTCTCTTTTTGGTCTACATCAACGAATTTCCGAAACTTGTCACAGCTCTCTTTGCGGATGATGCAAAACTTTGGATGCGAATCAGGTCAAGCATGGACTGTTTGCGCTTACAAAGCGATTTGCTTATATATATCACCTGATCATAGCGAAACAAGCTTCCATTCAACTTCAAAATGTGCAAAATGTTGCAAATAGGTACATGTTTCCCATTCTCCTACAACATTTGTTCGGAACTTCTGGAATAGACTAAAAGGACCTCGGCGTATGGATTAGTGGAAATAGCATGCGAAATGCCATATAAACGCAAATGTTGTACAATTCTGATCTATAGAATTGTGTCTACCGAAGGACATCCACGAAGAAACTTGCTTGATGTATGTGATGGGAAAGTGCAACGCAAGGTGTCACTTTCATTTTGTTGTGCAGATATGTAGAAAAAGCCGTTTGATTCAACTACTGTTTATAGTAGCAGTAAGCGCAGTATAATTATTGCACACGTTTTTGGGTAGAGACATTGAATTTCGGAAGAAAAATTGTCATCTTATATTTACCATTTTCTTTCACTGCTTGAATAGATGTGGATTTAGGGTATGAATTACGCTATAAAATATGCCATATGTTTCAGCTACTAATTTTTTTATATTAGTCATCACAACTTTATATCTTCTACATAATGTTTTGGCTACTACTTTGTATTGTAAACGTAGAATAAGTATCGCGGCTCTTGGAAAAATTATTGACATATCATGCTATACGTTGTTTGTCCTACTGCCTTGATAGATGAAGAAGAATTGAATCACTTTATATGTTTACGCAACTATATAGAAAATACTTGATGATTGAACTATCATTTTTAATATTGAACTTAGATTCGGTGCATTATTCGTTTTTGAGTAAAAGATTTCGAATGTGGGGAGATAAATTAAAATATCATGTCAACAGTTTGTTCTAATGGTTTGATTAAAGAAGAAGCAGGGAAGTTCTCCTCATTGTTTATGCAAATGTAAAGGTCTAAAAATATAATTGAACTACTATTTTAGTGTTTAACCTAGTTTAAGTTTAGCAAATGTATAAAAACTAAAGACATCGAATCTGTGAGAATAAATGTCATTCTATTTTGTCCGTAGTGTTCCTTTCTGTGTGAATAGATAACTAAGCATGGCATCACTTTTAATTTGTTGTGAGAATGTATAGAATATCTTAGATATTTCAACTAATATTTTCAGTAGTAATCGCAGTGCAAGTCTACCACTTGTTTTGCGTAATCACATAAAATCTAAGACGAATAGATAACATCTCATTTTCAACAAATTTAACTGCGTGGATATATGAGGATTTGAGATATCACTTATATTCGGTCATCGAAACGTTATAGAATATGCAAACTATTTTAACTACTGATTGTGTGGTTAACATTTATACTAAAAATTCTTGAATCTAGAATCGTTGATAAAAGTCAATCTCAAATTGATAACTCCGGTTTAGCTAGCATTTTCTGAATTTCAATCAGCAAATAATTGCAGTCATGAGTTTTGGTCAAAACACTCGGCAGGATCTCACGTGATCAATAATCGAAAGATCATTTTTGATAATCTGGTAAACGAAAATGGATCATTTGATTACCGGCTTTTCTGCGTTTCCGAAGTAAGTTGAATTAGTAACAGTCATTTGATGAACCACTAAAATTTCATGAATTTTGATAGAAATATAATATTACTCAATAGACAAATAATTTTGATTACTTGCAAAGCATAATGCAAAACCCTTCCAGATCATATCCCAATTACAGTGAACCCTGATGATTTATGATGCGAATTTCTGTGCATTGCAAAATCGTTAATGCAAAGTGTATTAGGCATCATTGTGAGCTAATCGAATGAGTGAACACCACATATGTTGCCTGAGCAGCGGTTGTTTTAAAAGGTGTAAATTTTAAACATGTATTTGAAAATGTTTTGGATCTATCGTTTAGCCATTGCCATGTAGATTAACTTTGAAAGTGATCGGTGACGTTCTTCAGCACAAATATGATCGTTTCTACGTGAAACACAATAAAGTAGCACTCTGAAGTCCACTGCCGTCTTAACACTCAACAGCTATTGGAAACCCCAATGGTTTCAAGTTGGTTAGAAAATACCGGATCAATTTGTCTCTCTACCCATTATGACGTGACTTTGGCCAAGAGAAAATGTTGCTGTAGATGGTGGATGGAGTGTTTATTTAATTATGTTTCATGTTTTGACTATCATCCTCGATGGGGTGAATATTTCGATTATAGCCAATTTGACCGACAAAGGATATCAACTAAACCGTGTGGCTGCGTTCCCAGTTGTTCATATTGTTCCACACAACTCGTCACATAGACTTGGCTAAAAGATCATTAGGATTGTGAATATATATGCGTTCAAGTAACGATTTGATTAACTTTTATAGGTATATCCTTTGTATTGTACAGCTATTTGCATTTTTCACAATAAATCTTGCATCTTGAAACGTTATGAATTTTCTATACAGTTTCATACCTATTAGGGAGTAATACAGTTCATCTTCATCTATCAGAACAGTATGGAAAACAATGGAGAGCATGATATGTCAATGTGTCTTCCCAGATTGGGTGCCCGAGCAAACGTCAGCCAGCCAAACAATTTAACCGCTCATGCAGATGACCTGCTGCTATTTTCTAGTTCCATAACAGATCTCACAGCAAAACTTAAAAAAACTTCTCCTGGCATCAGGTTAGGCTGGACTAAATGTCAATTTTCAGAAAAGCAGTGTTGAACCTGGTGGTGAGCTAGAAACAACATGTAACTGCTGTAGCATAGGCTAACGTAAAAATAGCTGGCTATGAAATCAAGGCACTGAAAGTGGTGAACATCTTCCGCCATGTTGGCGTTTAATTCATCCCTCACGGAAAAGCTCTAGTCAATCTTTGTCTGAAATATCGAAGTTATCTTTGCAATTTTAGTTCGGAGCCACTAAAGCCACAACAAAGAATAGATATCTTGCGCCGAAATACAATACCAAAGATTTACTATTGCCTATGTCGAGATGTGATCCACATAAAAACGTTTTCAGCTTTTGATCGTTTTGATCGACAATCAATACGAAGATCGCTGCGAATTCCACTGGCATATCCGTCGCGTATTCTCACGCTAATTGCATCTGGTGGCCTTAGTATTCCGAACGACACCTCCTTTATGCATCTTATGCAAAGAAAAAGTTCACCGCCATGTGTGGCAAACCCTCCTCGATCCTGCGCTGGGCTGTCACATTTCAAGTTGCAAAGGCTTCTTTCAAACTAACACAAGCATTCTTGTGCATCATGAAGCAGAACGCAGGACTCCATGAGGATGTACGTACAGCTTGGAAACAATAATTGTATACATCAGCAGATGGACCCCTTCTCAGATCACTGAAGCAATGCTCACAGATAAACTTCTGGATCCACAATAATCAACGTGTATTCCCCTGCAGTTCCATACGGTCGATACACATGCGATGTAGCTTAATGAATGCCAGAACGCGCAGAGCAACGCGAATACCTTTACGAAGGCGAATTGGTTACCGTGGCAAAATGAGTGAACCATTTGGCTTACTGAAAATCTGTAATTGCTATATGATAGGAAATCAGACGTTTTCAACAGAGCGATTTTGTAGTTTTCAAAGCCTGGAGTAATACTCCCATTGCATCGGTTGTGTACGCTCATTTTCCGGGTGACCTATTTCATGAAAAATGTTATAAGTATAAAGTATAAGACACCGAATCTTCGATAATAAAGGTTTTCCGTAGTGTTTCCTAATGCATTCTAATGGGAAAAGACGTTTATTTTCCCTAAAAACTCAATATCTTTGAAGATATTACGATTCTATTCATACACTATGTCAACATAGATTTGAATTATTTGGCGCGAAAAAACATGATTATAATTTGATCATAACGTTTATAATTTGATCATATTCGCCCTTTATTCTCATTGGTCCATCGAGTCCTTGACGCGGTTTTAATGTGCTATTTTTCAAGGTTATTCCCTTTTACATTCTCAGCCTATATATAAGGATGAGTAAACCATGTTTGTTATTATTGGAAGTGAGCCGCCATACGAACTTCTCTGAAGCTTTGGTCTTCTCTCTCAATAGTTGGTTGGGCAATATCGTGGGAAGCATATCCGGTGCATTATTAGCTCGATATCGAGGACGTAACAGTTTGGCGACGGGTTTATTCAAGTTGCGAAATCATGGAACAATCCAAGATAGAAATTTTTTTGAGCGACAAATGATGCTGATGGAACTCCTACTTCAGAAGCAAGTACCAAGCACTGAAGAACGTGCTATTCCACCCTCCGTTGACGGAATTGCGAACAGCATCGCAGAATTTGCCTATGATCCGGAAGCGAACATCACGTTTGAAACTTGGTTCAGACGTTATGAAGACCTTTTTCGTGTTGATGTTTTAGCCCTAGATGATGCATGGAAAGTCCGGCTGCTGCTACGTAAACTTGGCACAGCAGAGTTGGATAAGTACTGCAACCTGATCCTTCCTAAGCATCCTCGGGATAGAAATTTTGATGAGACGATCAAGTCACAGATTCAACTTTTTGGTGAGCATGTATCTCTCTTCAACACTCGTTTCAGGTGCCTAAAGCTGAAAATATACGACTCTGACGACTTCCTGACACACATGGGCATTGTCAATCGCGAATGCGAACGCTTCAAGTTGCGGTCCCTCACAGACGACCAGTTCAAGTCCTTGATATTCATATGCAGCCTGGTATCTCCGCTTTTCGCTGAAATTCGAACGCGACTGCTCAACAAACTTGAGCAAGAACACTCATTTACTCTCCAAGCCATTGGTGATGAATATCTACGACTGGTCCGTCTCCAGGAAGATTCGGCAATGATTCAACATGGGAATCATGGCACCGACACCGTCCATGCCGTTCAGCAAAGCAATTGGCATTCGTCACAAGATTCCAGCGCAAAGAAGTCACCGTCTTCATGTTGGCATTGCGGAGCCTGACATTACGCCCGATATTGTCCCTTCAAACAGCACCGTTGCAGTCAGCGCAACGTCACAGGCCACAAAGAAGGATTCCGCAGATCCAGAACGAAACAACAAGTTTCGTCGAAACTAAAGATTTCGAGGCCATTTTTAAAGCCGCAGCAAAACCAGCAGAGGTTTTCATCAGATCAGCCAATCAATGCGTTGTGCAACCAAATCCAGTGCAGCAGTGCACCTTCTGACAGGATTGCAGCTGAACAGTATGTACGCGATCAGTTGACCACAGCAGTGCGAAACCTTCCTGTGACAGTCGCAGATATCAAGAGGACACTGAACGACGACGAGGTTCTGTCAGAAGCTATCAGTTATGTTCAATCTGGATAGCCTAGGATAGCACCACAATTGAATGACAATCAACTGTTCCAAAGACGGGAATCCTTATCAATCGTGGATGACTGTCTCATGTTTGGTGCTCGAGTCGTTATTCCCGCTGCTTTGCGTCAACGGGTAATATATCAATTTCATGCTGGACATCCGGGGCTCAATCGGATGAGAGCAATCGCTCGAAGTTTCGCCTACTGGCCAGGAATGGACGCTGATATCACCGAGTTTGTCAGGCGCTGTACCAAATGTCAACAAGCGGCAAAACTTCCTGCTCACGCAACACCGGTTCCGTGGCCTCGACCTGACAAAGCATGGTCGCGTATCCACATTGACTTTGCCGGCCCACTCAACGTAACCAACTACTTAGTCTTGGTAGACGCTTATTCGAAATGGCCAGAAATCGTCCTGCTCTCTCCTGCCACAAGTTCAACCACAATCGTAGCACTCACTTCGCTATTCAGCCAACACGGAGTTCCCGACACCATTGTCTCAGATAATGGATCTCAATTCACATCAGCTTATTTTGCCAAATTCTGCAAGAAGAATCCAATTGAGCATATCCGGACTCCGATCTACCATCCCCAATTAAACGGACAAGCGGAGAGGTTTGTCGACACATTCGAAAGAGCAATGCTTAAGTCTCGAGGGGAGGGGACTACCGTCGACAACTTGCAACGATTCCTGTTAGTATACCGGACGACCCCACACGAATCCCTGATGAATAGTCAAACGCCAGCAGAGGCACTAATGGGTAGAAAACTTCGTACAGTCAATAACGCAATGGTCCCGAAGCCACCGCAACCTCAGGTTCATCAGCATCTCAGTCAGAGGAGCTTCAAAGTGGGATCCAGCGTCTATGCTCGTGATTATCGACAACGAAGAAACCCATGGATCGAGGGCAAGGTTGTATTTCGGAGAGGTAGCGTCATGTTCGACATCCAAGTTGGAAACGACATTTGGATACGCCATCTCAATCAATTGAGACCAAGAGAAGGACAGTCGGAGTTAGAAACTGCGGAACCAGTGAATCTTCCGTTGGATCTTCTATTTGATACCTTCCAGCTCCCATCTCCTCCGGTTGAAATACCACCTTAAAATATCGCTCTCGATCGCGCACTAGAACCGCGACGATGGACTAACCGGAGACGCAAGACTGTCGTATCAATTCAAGTGAACCCCAAGCTTTGTCGGTACTGAGTCACTTTTAAAAAGGAGGTAATGGGAAAAGACGTTTATTTTCCCTAAAAACGCAATATCTTTGAAGATATTACGATTCTATTATGACACTATGTCAACATAGATTTGAATTATTTGGCGCGAAAAACATGATTATATTTTGATCATAACGTTTATAATTTGATCATATTCGCCCTTTATTCTCATTGGTCCATCGAGTACTTGACGCGGTTTTAATGTGCTATTTTTCAAGGTTATTCCCTTTTACATTCTCAGCCTATATATATGGATGAGTAAGCCATGTTTGTTATTATTGGAAGTGAGCCGCCATACGAACTTCTCTGAAGCTTTGGTCTTCTCTCTCAATAGTCGGTTGGGCAATATCGTGGGAAGCCTATCCGGTGCATTATTAGCTCCATATCAAGAACGTAACACATTCACTGATAAATAAGCCAGATATCACTTTTTTGTTATGAAAATGCATCGGAAATACTTAATGCTTGAACTACTATTATAATTATAAAGTTAGATTGAAGTAATGTGTTGCTCACATCCCCCGAAATTACACTCCACTACCGGTTTCTGGCTGTTTGCCGTCATTAGGTGGAGATAGTAAGGTTAGGTTCAGTGAGCCTTAAAACAGTGGTAAAGTGGTAAACAAACTGATGCATAGGGTTCGTTCAGCGAACCACGATGTTCAAACACAGAATCACATAGAGATTGAAATCACCCAATACCACTACACAGTTTTTCTGTAGCACGTGTTTCAGGACGGCTCTGAGGTTGTGATAAAAAGCGTCTTTTTCAGCAGGAGTCGCAGAGAACGTCTGCGCATAAACGTTTATTAACGTAATGGTACCGGTAATGCACCTCATATTTAGAGTCCAAATCCCTTCGCTCACGCTGCTGCTCGGTTCTGTTGCTTTTAGAAGGTAGTTTCGAACGGCAAACCCAACTCTATGAAGTCGAGGCTCATCAGAACCCCTTCCTTTCCAAAAAACGTGTAATCTATTTCTGTTAGCTTACCAGTGTCTGGTAATCGCGTCTCTGGTAGGGCGGCCACGTCAACATTTACTCTCTTTAACTCATTGTTAATCACAGCAGATTTTCTTACGCCTCTGATATTCGAGACGTCGTCATGAAATCCAGGAAGCATGGAACGGACGTTCCAGGTTCCCAGTTTCAGAAATGACATTTGTTTTTTAGTAGTTGGTTTCGCTGGTGCGGAAATAACAGCCTGCTCGTCGGTTGATTCCTAATCCCCATGCACCCAATGAGGATAGCAGACCGTGGCGAGACGGTACCATATTGGCTGGGGGCTGCCCAGCTTGAGGCGGGCGGTAGCCGTCCAATGAGACCTTAAAGTCTCTCCCACTGTCGGGAGCAGCTCCAGGCGCTGAGCTCCACACCAATCGAGCCATAGCTTTTAACCGGTATCTGCTGCTTCCCGTGTTATTATCCGCAGAAGCGGAATGGAGTGTCTTCTTCATTAATGCGTTGTGATGTACGCCGGGGCAGTTCAAAGTGGAGAACTAGTTGTTGCCCATGCAGCAAGTGCTCCCTCTGCGCGGCACCACCGGAACCAAAGAATCAGCTAAGCTGATACGTTTGGACAACGATGCCGTCGCAGAAGTTGGCAGGGCGAAGTTGTAAAGAACTTCGGACTGCCTAACGGGAATCCGGCTCCGGATTTTTCCTCGAGGTTGACTCCTGAAGCCTTTTCCATGATTGGATGTAGCCACAAGGCAGTGAAGGTTTGAGATAGTGGTGGAACGCCTTCATGGACTTACGAGCTAAACCAGCCCGAAGCATGCTGGTTATAAGGCGCCAGTCAGCCGCCTCCGCCCTTTCTCCTGTCAGTAGAAGCAGTTCCGCCGGGTCACACAGGACCACGCGTGCAGGCCAGGAGCTGGACTTGGTTGTCAGAGGCTATAAGAGACGCGTGGCATTGGAGCATTTTTGGAATTGGGAGCTTATCCCCAAAACCGCCCCGGTTTTGACAACCTTGGAACCGGAGAATTAATGAGGGTTTGCCAAACATGGTGTTAAATCCTTTTCACCGCATAAGATGTATAAAGGAGGTGTGGTGCGGAATACTTAGGCCACCAGATGCAATTAGCGTGAAGATACGCGACAGGTATGCCGGTGGAATTCGCAGCCATCTTCGTATTGATTGTCGAGTAAAACGATCCAACACTCGAAACGTTTTCATGTGGATCACATCTAGACATATGCAATAGTGAAACTTTGGTATTGTATTTTAGCGCAAGATTTTTATTCCTTGTTGTGGCTTTAGTGGCTCCTAACTAAAATTGTACACATAACCTTGATATTCCAGAAAAAGATTGATTAGAGATTTTCCATGAAGGGTGAAATAAACGCCAAGATAGCGAAGGTTATTCACCACATGTAGCGCCTTGATTTCATTGCCAGATATTTTTACGTTAGCCCGTACCACAGCAGTTACATGTTGTTATTTGCTCACCACCAGATTCAACACACCGCTTCTCGAAAAACTGGCTTTTAATCCAGCCTAACCTGATGCCAGGAAAAGTTTTTTAAGTTTTGCTGTGAGATCTGTTATGGAACTAGAAAATAGCAGCAGGTCATCTGCATAAGCGATTAAATCGATTGGCTGGCTCACATTTTCTCGAGCACCCATTCTGACATATCATGTTCTCCGTTGATTTCCCTATTGTGCTGATAGATGAAGATAAACTGTATTACTTCCAAATAATTATGGAACAGTATAGAAAATTCCTAACGTTTCAAGATGCAAGATTCGTGGCGAAAAATGCAAATAGCTGTACAATACATAGGATATACTTATAAAAGTTAATCAAATCGTTACTTGAACGCATTCATATCCACCATCCTAATGATCTTTTAGCCAAGTCCTTGTGACGAGTTGTGTAGAACAATGTGAACGGCTGAAAACGCAGCCACACGTTTTAGTTGATATCCTGTGTCAGTCAAATTGGCTGTAATCGGACTAATCACCCCATCGGGGGTGATAATCAAAACACGAAACATAATTTAATAAACACTCATATCCACCATCTACAGCAACATTTTTCCTTTACCGAATTCACGTCATAATGGGTAAAAAGACAAATTGATCCGGTATTTTCTAAGCAACTTTAAACCATTGGGGTTTCCTTTAGCTGTTGAGTGATAAGTCGGCAGAGGGCGACAGAGTGCTACTTCATTGTGTTTCACGTATACACGATGAGATTTGAGCTGACGAACGTCCCCGATCTCTCTCAAAGTTCAATTACATGTCAATGGCTAAACGATATATCCAAAACATTTTCAAATACATGTTTAAAATTTACACCTTTTAAAACAACCGCTCTCGGGCAACATATGTGGTGTTCACTCATTCGATTAGCTCACAACGATGCCTAATACACTTTGCATTACCGATTTTGAAGAGCCTAGAAATTTTCATCATAACTCACCATGGTTCAAAGCAATTAGAATATGATCTGGAAGGGTTTCGCATTATGTTTTGCAAGTAATTGAAATTATTTTTCTATTGAGTAATATTATATTTCTATCAAAGCTCATATGGAATTTTAGAGGTATATCAAATGACTGTTACTGATTCAACTTATTTCGAAAACGCAGAAAAGCCGGTAATCAAATGATCGATTCCCGTTTACAATATTATCATGATTTATCTTTCGATTATTGATCACGTGTGTTCATGATGAGTGTTTTGACCAAAACTCATATGACTGCAATTATTTGCTGCTTGAAATACAGCCAATGCTAGTTAAAACGGCGTTAAAAATTTAAGATTGACTTTTGCCAATGATTCGAGATTCAAGAATGTTTTGTATAAATGTTTACAATACAAACAGTATTTTAAATCTTTGTATATTCTATGAAGTTTCGATGACCAAATGTAAGTTATAACTTGATTCCTCATATATCCACGCATTTAAATTTGTTTAAAATGAGATATTATCTATTCGTCTTAGATTTGATGTGATTACCCAAATACAAGTGGTATACTCATATTGCGAATACTACTGAAAATACTAGTTGAAATATCTAGTTTATTCTATACATTCTCTTAACAAATTAAAAGTACTTAGTTATATATTGACGCATAAATGACATTACGGACAAAATAGAATGACATTTATTCTCGCGCATTCGATGTCTTTCGATTAAAAACATTTTATATAATTATACTAGGTTTACTAATAAAATAGTAGTCCAATTATATATTTTGACATTTACACTTCCATAAAGTATGAGGAGAAATAAATGTTTTCTTCTTTAATCAAACCAGTGGAAAAAACCGTTAACATCAGAGATGGAATCTTAACTCCTTAAATTCAAATCAACATCGATTTTAGTAGTAAACCTAATATGCGATATGCAATTGTATTATAGTGGATGACCTCGAAACTGTGAGAATAAAAGCAATTTTATTTCGTCCGTACTGTTTACTACAGCGCCAATTGGTAAATGAGCAAGGTGACACCTAACACTTTGTATGGAAATGTATAGAAATTGGTAAATGTTTAAACTACTATTTTCAGTAATAAACGAAATACAAGTATACCACTCGTTTTTGATAAAGACATTGAATCTGTGAATAAAAAAGGATATCTCATATTCAAAATTTTCAGTGCGTGAATAGATGAGGATTCAAGGTATCACTTACATTTCGTCATGGAAAATTTCGAGGATTTAAAGATTGTTTTAATTACTACTTTTATTGTAAACTTAAATTAAGATTAGTAGTGGTTTATATTCAGGGCTCGGAATGTGTGTAGAATTATTGACATCATGTGTGATCCGTTATGTATCCTTCAACGTTGATAGAAGAAGAAGAAATGTAACAGTTCCTATAGGTGGTATATATGTGTTGATAATGCTTACTATATGGATGTTGTTTATGCTATTCGTTCTTGAGTAGAAGAATTCAAATGCGGTACGATAATATGCCATCTCATGTTCTCTGTTTTTTCTACAGATTCGATAGTAAAAGAAGAACAGTATCACTTCATTTTGTTTATAGCATCTTATATAATATAACGTATTATAAAAACTGCTTATTTGTAGTGTACCTAGTTTGTGTTTACCAATAGTATTACAGCGGAAGACCTCGAATCTGTGAGAATACATGTCATATTTTTCTTCCGTGGTGTTTCCAACAACCACAATAGATAAATAAGCAAGGTGACACTTAACATTTTGTATGGACATGTATCGAAAATAGTAAATGTTTTAACTACTTTTTCATTTTTCACCTAATGGCAATAGCATCTGATTAGTTTGGAACGCAATCAGGTTACAATATTGACGAGGCCTAAACCTCCACCATATGGCTCTTGGCACTGCTACGGATGAATAATAATTACGGTAGACTTTTGCATATTTTTATTGGATGTTGTAACCTTGTTTTTCTTTATGCATAATTGTCGCACGTTCCGCTGTTAAATTTGAAGCTGATCGGTTTCACGCTGTGCTGCATAAACAGGCCGATTACTTTCATCTTTGTCTACCGGAATTGACAACCCTAGAATTTTAATTGGCTGTTTAGTGCGAAAACCAATTAGATGTGGTGGTTGAAGTGCTATTTAATAATGTTCCCCGTTCTCACTAAGAACCTAGATCTGACAAAGCTTACGTGTGGAAAGTAAAACTTAACCCAAAATTGCTCTTGCCTTTTTATGACGAGACCTTAAGACATTTACTTACGCACGCGAAGTGAATGCATGCATTTCAACTTGAACCGGCTGAGAGCACAAACAATGGTGCGCGAAGTTCTAATCCGTGGCCTGCAGTTTGCGCATGATGCAGCAATCAATGCTCAATCCCAAGAACACATCCAGTTGCTAGTGGATTGTTTTACATCGTTATGCAAAGTATTTGGGATTACAATCAGCATAAGGAAGACCAGTATCCTTGGTAAAGCGATTTTATTATCTCAATCATCAATGTGAGAATCAGTCAGCTTGAACCAGTACATCTTTTCACATATCTTGGTTCAACCATTGTGGATAACCTCTCGATAAACACAGATATTAATGATGATGATGTCCCTATTGAACTCTCGTGCATTAGGCAAACGCAATTTTACTGTAAATACGCATGACGGTATACAACGCATGCTTACTTAATGCTTCAATGTAAGGCAGTGAAACCTGAACCACACACGCATGACACAAACGGAAGTTAGATATATTCATCTACGAAGCATCTGTCGTACACTGAACAGCGTCAATAGGTAAATAAGCAAGGTGATACTTAACACTTTGTATCAAAATGTATAGAAATTGGTAAATGTTTGAACTATTATTTTTAGTAATAAACGAAATACAAGTATACCACTCGTTTTTGATAAAGACATTGAATCTGTGAATAAAAAAGGACATCTCATATTCAAAATTTTCAGTGCGTGAATAGATGAGGATTCAAGGTATCACTTACATTTAATCATGAAAAATTTATAAGATATAGAGATTGTTTTAATTACTACTTTTATTGTTGTTGTTGTTGGCCTCCGTCGGTCGATGTCGACCATGGATGCACATCACATCGCATGAATTTCATGTTTTGAAACTTTTTGAATGACTAAACAGTCCGATTCGGGAGGAACAATCTCTCCCGCAGCGCTTGCAACGATAGTCAGAACGCTGTTGTATTGCATCAGTTGCACGCCGGCGGCGTGATCTGCGTCCAGCTGCCAGGAGCTGTATCTGCTTCTCCCCGGCTTGCAGTCGACGCTTCACACAATGCCTCCAAAGTGAGCGGTCAAGAGCAAGTTATTCCCAGCTTGCGGGGTCAATGTCAAGAGCCTTCATATCTCTTTTGCAAACATCTTTGTATCGCAAGTGCGGTCTGCCCAATGGTCGACTTCCTCATTGCAACTCACCGTAGACCAGTCAGTTCTGAAACTTGGAACCTGGAACGTCCGGTCCATGCTTCCATGATTTCATGACGACGTCTCGAATATCAGAGGCGTTAGAAAGTCCGCCGTGAATAACAATGAGCTAAAGAGGCTGAATGTCGACGTGGCTGCCCTAAAAGAGACGCGATTACCAGACACTGGTAAGCTAACAGAAAGAGATTACACATTCTTTTGGAAAGGAAGAGGTTCCGATGAGCCTCGACTGCATGGAGTTGGGTTTGCCGTGCGAAACGACATAGTAAAAGCAACAGAACCGATCAGCAGCGGGAGCGAACGGATTTGGACTCTAAATCTGAGGTGCATTACTAGTACCATTACGTTGGTCAACGTTTATGCACCGACGCTCTCTGCGACGCCTGCTTAAAGAAACGCTTTTTATCATAACCTCAGAGCCGTCCTGAAACACGTGCCACAGAAAAACTGTGTAGTTGTATTGGGTGATTTCAATGCCAGAGTTGGTGCAGATTACGAGTCTTGGCAAAACTGTCTCGGAAGGTTCGGTGTTGGTAAAACCAATGAAAATGGGCAACGCCTTTTAGAATTGTGCACACAGTTCAATCTTTGTGTCAGTAACACTTTCTTTCAAACAAAACCACAGCATAAAGTCTCTTGGAATCATCCTCGCTCTAAGCATTGGCATCAGCTTGATCTTATTCTTGTTAAGCGTACTAATATAGGAAGCGTGCTCCTCACCAGATCATATCAAAGCGCAGACTTTTATTGTAAACTTAAATTAAGATTAGTAGTGGTTTATATTCGGGACTCGGAATGTGTGTAGAGTTATTAACATTATGTGTGATCCGTTGTGTATAATTTAACGTTGATTGATGAAGAAAAACCTTAAAATTTCTTATTGGTTATGAATATGTATAGATAATACTTAATACTTAGTTTATATTTACACCATTTCTCTTTGAGTAGAACAATAATATACCATTTCATGTTCTGCGTTTGTTACACAGATTAGATAGTACTAGAAACAGTGTATCACTTCATATTGTTTATGTTACTTTAGTTAATATAACATATCATAAAAACGCCTTGTATTGAACATTGAAAAACATTCAATATACTTTTCGGTATGCCATATCAAACTCAATAGTAAGCGATTAAGATAATTGAAATATTCAAATTGTTTGTGGTCAAAATCGAGCAAGGATTACGAGAAATTACCGGACCCATAATGTTGGTACCCCATTCCCACCTGAATTGTAGAAGTTATTTCAATTCTGTCCGTCTGTCTGTCTGTTTCACTTTAAAATGTGTACATTCTACTGTTGCTCGTTCAACGAGATTGCATAGATTTAAAACGAAATAAGACGAATTTTTATCGATTTATTCGTTTTCCGAACACTTATATACTGCTTATTCTAATTCCTAATCTCGTTTATACACTTACATTTCATTTTTTACCATCCTGTGGTTGTTGTTAAGCTTGTTGCTTATTAGATCATTAAAACTTTGAATTACCATGAATAACCTTGATCATTGAACGGAAATCAATTTTACGTGATTTCGATTAACTGCTGCAGTCGATGTTGACCATGGCAATAGGTGATAACGAAACGATGTTTGTGAGCGTGTAGCGGTTGATCCAACGGAGATTTCACCACGATCGAAGTACGTCTCTGATTATTGAACACAATAAACTGGAACACAGTTCGCAACGAATAACAGCGTACAAATCTCAGGCAGTCAAACGCGATATACTTGTCCCAAAGCAGAACACGAGCGCGGCGTAAATCGTATATTCAAAATTGTGTACATATTTACATGTATCATTAAAACAAAACAATAATGAAATATGCAGGATTATTGTAATAAAATATACAATGATGAAAACACCATAATACCCCCTCCCTAGAGCGTTAGAAGAGAATGAAACGCTCGAAACGAAAATATTGTTAATCCGCGTAGTCTGCAAGGTTTGCAGGCCACCTGATTCTTTGGCCAGATCGAGTTTTGTGAATTGGAGAGGGTGAGTCAGATGATGGAAGAGAGCGTTTACATGGTTGGGTTGATTGGGTCGACTGATAAGTGGGTGGGGTTGAAAGGAAAAGGTCAACATCCAGGGTACCATTTGGGGTGTGAACGACTGGAGGCGGTGTTTCATCGCAGACTGGTTCGATAAAAGCTGCTTTCAATCGATCAATTGCAACAGTATCTTGAGAACCATTTCGTTCGATGACGAAGTATTTGTCACAGCGGCTGACGACTTTGAAGGGACCGGTGTATGGGGCTTGCAGGGGTTTGCGCGTATGATCAGTTCAAACAAAAACAAAAGATCACGAATACAAATCACTTGGTAAGTTAACGTTACGGGTGTATAGGCGAGTGGGGGTAGCACGTAATTGACGCATGAAGGAGCGTAAGCGATTAACATAGTGAGGATTAGTAATGTCAGCTGCAACGTCAGGGGATGCGATTAATTCAACTAGGAGACGGAGTGGTGTACCGTAAACTATCTCTGCTGCAGAACATCAAAGATCTCCTTTGACGGTAGCATGTATATCAAGAAGGATCACTGGCAGGTTATCTGCCCAGTTTTCGCTATTACCATGTGACATCAGTGCTGCTTTCAGTTGTCGGTGGAACCGTTCAACAAGTCTGTTCGCGCAAGGATGATAGGCTGTGGTTTTGATGTGGTTAAAGCCGAGGAGTATAGTCAACTCTCGAAAAAGGGTAGATCGGAACTGTGATCAACGATCAGTAGTAACAGTAGATGGAACACCGTAATTACTTATCCAGTATTGTGGAAAGTTTTTCGCTAGGGTCTCAGCTGTAATATTTTTTGCGGTTTATTGCGTTCAATAATCAGAGACGTACTTTGTTAGTGGTGAAATCACGTCGGGCTCACCAATTTGTAGCGGTTGATCGAACGGAGATTTCACCACGAACAAAGTACGTATCTGATTATTGAACGCAATAAACCGGAACACAGTTCGCAACGAATAACAGCATACAAATCCCAGGCAGTCACACGTGATATACTTGTCCCAAAGCAGAATACGAGCGCGGCGTGAATCGTATATTCAAGATTGTGTACATATTTACATGTATCATTAAAACAAAACAATAATGAAATATGCATGGTTATTGTAATAAAATATACAATAAGGAAAACACCATAAGCGCACAAGTTTAGTTTAATTTTTTTTGCTCACCTTCGTGTCAACTGACGAGCTTTTCTCAGTAAATCAATTTTCTTTTGTAAGTAAGTCAAGTCGTTGGAGTGTTTTCCGCAAATTCTACAGAGATCCACAACATATAATTCGACACGCAGGTTCTACATCATTTTCTAGCGGCCAATAGGTTTTTATTTGCCCGGCGATTTTTGGTTTCAAAAACAATTTGGATGTGCTCACAGCCGCCTTTGTCGATTTGCTGAAAATATCCGTACGTTTAACCCCCATGTCCCTTGTTGTTATGCCGCTGTAAAACTGCTCCCACGTATTCTGTTCTGATATGAATACAATGAATGTACACCTACTGTAGATTTTAGAGCTTGATCGAAGGGAAACTTCATAGTTATGCACATGCTTCATTCACATTTCACAATATGCACTTGTCAAATATAATCAAATGTCCTGTAAGAAACCGCTTCATTATCGGTGTGCAGGTAATAATTCGGGAGAAAGCCGTCTTAGATGCGTTCTATTGATACAGCACATACCGCTGCTTCATAGACACAAAAGGAAGCTCACCAAGAAAATTGAAGAACTGGAGAAAGCCTACTGAGTTGAGGTAAATGTGAGCAAAACATTGAAACGCAACTTAGGCGTTGGAAATGTTCAACATCGATCGGAGCAGTGAGTCAATGTTACGTGAAATTGATTTCGTTCAATGCATGACATTGGTTACATTGCTTGTTAAAGTTTTACTGTATGCGTATTGTTAAGCATGAAATGAAATATTGAAATCAATCTAAAAGGTTTTAGAAAATTCCATAGATAATATGAAAAGTTAATCGTTCTAATTTCGCGTCGGAAACGATCCCCAATTGTTAATGTCTTAACGGCCAAAGGAAACGAAAGAACTAGACACAGCCACTATTTCTCAAGAAAATTTAGTCTCATTAAAATTAATCACTTTTTTAAAAACACTATCGGGACCATTTTGGGAGTTCTAGAAAAGATTTAAGCATTCATAAATTTATGATTACAAATGTGAATGCTTCATAATGTTTATGTTATAAGTGCAAATATGAAAATAGTATATAACGAGAATCATTATTCAGGAATTTATAGTATAAATAGCTTACAGCTGTACACGACAATGGATACTCGAATCTGTAAAATATATACATTTTGCCCTGGAAATCAGGGACAGTTTTGTAGTGAATGTCAGTTATTGCCATAGTGTGATAAAATCGATTCATTGTCAACAGGACTTGAAACCACAAGAATGTTTAAATGCTGTTTAGTGAGACAACCAATTTGAGGTGATGATTAGAGTGCTACTTAATGACGTTGTTGTTCTGGTTAATACGCTTGGTTTGATGAAGCATCTGTCAGAAGAGAAACGGTACCGGAAAACTGTTAAATCTTATTGTTTTTCAAATGTTATTTTTATGAATATGAATTGCATTTTATTTGCATAATTTAACCTTAATAAATTTTCGCCCGTCAGCACCGTCAGTAACATCGATTCCGCTCATCGCATCTAATCGTGCACTACTGCGATTATGATTTTCCACTAAAATTCAACATGAGCAGTTCACACAGTTTGATGAACATCGTCGCATGGCTACATTGAATTTTTCACGCTCCTTACCATCCTACCGCGGAGATCGCCCGCTCAGCTAATATCCGAAAAATCAAAGCCTGCCAACTAACAGAGCATCAGGCAAAGAAATTTGAGTGCAATCTGTTAAAGTAGATTTTGGGTAACGTTTCACTTCTGACACAGAAGCTTCGTCAGGCCAAGGGTGATAGTCAGGACAGGGAACATGATTAAGTAGTAGTCAACCCACCACCACTTATTTGACCTTACCGCTAAACAGCCTATATTATGCCTACAGTGTGTCACGTCTCGTGGGAATGACCAGGATCAGTGGTTCATTTTCCTCACAGTGTGTATCCACGTCATCTGATACTAGTGAACACCGTAAAGGTCATTGGACAACAGGGCTCACATGCTTAAAGTACATAACTAACGGGTTTCCAAAGGTTGTCACAGCCGGTGGTGGTAGTAGGAATGAGCCACCTACTATCTATAAAATGCTCCCACGTGGCGTGCGTCTCAAATAGCCTCTGACAACCAAGTCCAACTCCTGGCCTGCACGAGTGGCTTTCACAAGCCCGGCGGAACTGCTCTTACTGACAGGAGAAGGGGCGAAGGCGGGTTACTGGCGCCTTAAAACCAGTTTGCTCCGGGCAGATGGAGCTCGTCAGCTACTGGCAATCCATCTAGGGGAAGGAAAACCCTGACCCCAAACCCCCACTGCCTTGTGGGTCACCCGATTGCGGGAAAGGCTTCGGGAGAAAACCCCGAGGAAAAATCCGGAGAGAAGTCCCGTAGGTAGATAACTGGCGCACAGCGCGTTTATCTGCCAACTCCCTGCTGCCTTGTAGGTTTCACTTGGCTGTGCAAAGGCTAGAGAGGTGTACTCGAACAAACACCGAGTGGTGCTGGGGACATCACTTGTACACTACCCCAAGAAACTTCATGATGATGTCTCAATGGGTCTGCGTACCGTCTACGGAGTTCGCAGGTGGGAACGAGACTGGATCACTATCTGCAACGATCTCGCCTTCCTCGACGTGCGTGGGCTGGTGGATCCGAGAATCAATGAAGCCATCTAATCCACCCGTGTAGGCCAGCCGCACAAAAGTAAAGGAAAAGTAAGTAAGTACATAACTAACGGGGCTAAGGTTAAGCTATTTTTGAAGAAAATCAAAAATCTAATTAACCATTAGTTATAAGGTGAATAAAACTATTTACTTTCGCATCAGTGTCGAGCGCCAAATTGTGGAGATTTCTGCCCCATCCACCTTATTGACCGCCAGTCGACCTGCATGTAGGCGTTCGCTATACTGTTTATCACCGCGTCTCAATATTGCCACATTGTCTAGATCGACGCTGTGGCCCGTATCTAAAACGTGCTCCGCCAAGGAGGGATCACAAATAAAGTGTTGATATTCCCTCGCATCCCGGGGCTGTCTTCGGACACACTTTCGGTGTTCTTCGATTCTAATGTGAATTTCCCTAGAAGTCTGCCCTATGTAAACACCTGAACAGTCCTTACAGTTGATTTTGTAGATGCTGTTCGTAACGCTAGATAAAGGTGTCTTATCCTTGAGGTGTATCAGAACCGAAAGGATAGTTTTTCCTTTCTTATAAGTCACGCGTATGGCCGCCTGGTTCAAGATTCTACGTATCGCTTTAGATGTGTATTTCACATACGGTATACAAACTGTATCCCGCCAATTTTTCTCCGATTTTTTGGATGGGTATTTTACTTTCATCAATTGTCGTTTAACAAAACGTTTTGGATAACGGTCGTCTATGAGCCTTTGGCTCGCTTCACGGTAAGCCTGTTCTCGATCTCTTTCGTCGCTGCACAAGTATTCTATCTTATAGAAAATGGAACACGCTATGGTACTACAGACCTGTCTTGGATGAGTGAAAGTGTATCGTAGTACAGCATCTGTATCGATAGGTTTCCGATAGACAGAAGTTTTTATTTCACCGACTACTTTTGTGCTAAACAGTCAAAAAATGGAAGAGTGCCTGTGCAGGATTCCACTTCCTTTGCGACAGTAATACATGGGTCTATTTCATTTAAATAACTAAAGGAGGCCTCTAACTGATCTCGCTTGATGATAACAAATGTGTCATCAACATAGCGCCACCATACTTTTGGCTTAAACCCTTAATTGTTAAGGGCTTGTTCTCGAAATGCTCCATATACACGTTCGCAAGTACTGGAGATATCGGTGAACCCATTGCCAACCCAACTTTTTGTCTATATAATTGCTCATTAAATACGAAGTGGTTCATGCTTAGGCAGATCGATACACCGTTGATAATTTGCTGGACGCTCAAATTTGTACGATCTGACAAAATAGCATCAAATTCCAAGGCAATATTGACACGCGGTATTAAACGGTATAGCGAACGTCTACATGCGGAGGCGGTCAATAAGACGACGCTCGGCAGTGATGCGGAAGTAAATAGTTTTTAGACACCTTATACCTACTAGTAAATTAGATTTTTGTTTTTCTTCAAAAATAGCTTAACCTCAGCCCCGTTAGTTATGTACTTTTACTCATGTGGGCCGCTTTGTCAACTGACCTTGACCGTGTTCACTTGTATCAGATTAACGTGGATACACACTAGCAGGAATATCGACCGCTGTTCCTGGTCATTCCCACGAGACGTGACACACCGAAGGCGTACTGTAGGCTGTTTAGCGGTAAGGTCAAATATGTGGTGGGGGTTGGGCATGTGAGCTAGCAATGGCTGTTATTTCAAGCAAGTTCTTCGTCTAATCCTTTTTATGATGCACGTCAATGTAATATCACGAAATTGCTCGCAGTAACGCAACGACATAATCCTCCCGACTTGATTACAAGTCAATGAAATTAGTGTGCTACGACAGAACTATCCCACTTTACTACACGAATGGTCTTATTATATCCCACGGCATTAATTTAATCCAACGTCAAATGGACTAATACGATATCACTTGCCGGTTGACATAAATTCAGAAAACATGTGACTTCATAAACCAAAAGTATTATTCTTATGTTATAAAGTCGAAGACAGTATTTGGTTCATTGAATTTGCGCACGTGTGTATGGGTGTTTGATTTTTTGGTTCGACTGGCTACGTGGATTAAGTGACCACCGTTGTACATTGAGTTGCTACATATGTGGAGAAAAAATTGGTTTAACATAAAATTGTTCCACACGAACATGTAAAATCAGTTATTAAAAAGGTTTTGTATGTTTGGATAGACACCGGCGAAATTCTAAATTGAAATCCAGCACATCTTCTATATAAGGGAACTCAGAACTCAGAACTCAGAAAATTGTATGGTAGAAAAAGCATTAATCTTAACAATAACCATAGGATGACAAGGTATATGGAACATATAAAAAATATATAAAATATCTGAAAAATCAATAGGGACACTCGCATACCGCATGGTTCGTCATAAACTCATCGAGTTTGGAAGCAAAAACCTCAACAGATTCTAATCGTATGATTTCTTCAGGCAAATAGTTCCAAGTGAAACAAATTCTTACCGAGAAAAAATTACGACGTATATTCAATCGAGAATGCGGAATGCTTAAAGCCTTTGAATGTGTTCGTGTTCGAGTAAGGTCATTGGGCTTTAGCAAGTGTTTAAGGGGATGGTTTACAGAATGCAGGATTTTGAAGGTCTACATAAGGTTACTGCGTATCCGCCATTGGGTAAAATCGTGTAGCTTCAGTTTTAACACTCTCTCTGTGAAAGGCAAATTTCTGTACCGGGAGACCAACTTTGTAGCACGATGATAAATCCTGTCGAGTAGTTCGATATCCTTCCTCAGACATGGTGCCCAGGCTTGGATGGAATATTCCATAACAGGACGTATATACGTGTTAATTACCCGGGGTAGGGTTTCGGGCGTAAAAATCCGGAATATTCTTTTGAGAAGACTCAAGATACGGCAAGCTTTATTGTACACCATCCGGCAACGCTGTCCCGGCTTTAGGTTAAACGAAACCCAGATACCCAGATCTTTTTCTGCTGTGGTCCAGACGAGATCTTGCGTGCCAAGCTGATACGTGTGGTGCAGAGATTTCCCAAGCTGCAACATTTTACATTTCGTAGGGTTAAATGGTAACTCATTTAACTGGGACCAACGAAATAAGATGCTTAGATCCCGTTGTAATGCCATACAGTCATTAACAGACCTGACACGTTTCCAAATTTTAATATCATCGGCAAATATTATCAAGTTGCATCCAATATCCTCTACTATATCGTTCATATACACCAAGAATAGAAGAGGTCCAAGCACCGAGCCTTGCGGAACGCCACTCGTGACGTCTATTTTTCTAGATAGGGTGTGGCCAACGCGAACTTGGACGTGTCTATCAGTAAGATAGTCCCTTATCCAATTCAGCAATATTCCCGTTATTCCATAGGATTCGAGCTTTTTAATTAAGATGTCATGGTTGACTCTGTCGAAAGCTTTGGAAATATCAATGTAGCAAGCATGTACAGCCTCACCTTCGTCTAGTGCTTTGGTCCAATCCTCGAACGTGGTAAGAAGGTTAGATAAACAGCAACGACCTCTTCGAAAACCGTGTTGTGCTGCGGTCAAAATATTTTGGCTTTCAAAATGTTCTCTCATGCGCGCAGTCACAATGCGTTCCATTAATTTGGAGATCACCGGAAGTAACGTTACCGGTCTATAGTTCGCTGTGTCTGAACGGCTATTTATAAATAGGAGTTATCATCCCTGCTTTCCATTGCGGTGGTATTTTTCCTTCATTTAAGCTGAGATTGAATATGCGAGTGAGAGGAGCAGTCAAAGCAACGCGACACCTGCGAAGTACGGCGGGGGTAATTTTGTCTGCGCCAGGGGACTTCTTTTCGTTTAGTCGACAAGTTCCCGCCCAACCATGTATTCGTTGATAGTCATTTCACTTAATAATTCGAAATGTGGTGAACTTGATGAAACTTGATATGGTATACAACGCTTTGGATTGAAGACAAATGAGTAAAACGTTGCTAAAGCGTCGGCGGTATCTTGGGCAGTGTGGGTCAATCCATGAGGTGTTAGTACAGAGAATACACCTGGTTTGATCTTTGATCGTTCATTTACTATCTTGTAGAGAAGCTTAGGATTCTTTTCCATTCTCTTGAGCAAGTTCCATTGGAATTGCATGCGATCTTCTCTTACAAGAGTAGTGACTTGATTCCGTATCTTACAGAATCGTCTCCAAGTTTCTTCCGTACCAAACTTCTTATGAGTTACCCAAGACTCTCGCTTAACAGCTAACCATTTCTTCGTTCTACTCCGAATAACAAACTGGTTGTTGTAGCTGCATTTGTGTGGTACAAAAATCGAGTTTTCGTCAATCTTCGAATTGAGATCATTTAGAAACGAATTGTAATATGAGCCAGGATCCATTGAATCAAACTCATGAGTGTGTGCATCCCGGAGACTGATATTCAAGGATTCAAATTGTATTTTCCTTATGACATTCGACTGTTCACACAATTGTTCCGCACTACATACATAATCAAACAAAAGCACAACATGATCACTCTTCCCCAGTGGTGCCAGGTATTTTATACCCTCTACTGCGGTTGCCTCAGGCGTTAAGACAGGGTCAAGGGTTGAAGGTTGGTCAAGACCCCGCCAGCGAGTTGGCTGGTTAACGTGATTGTGTAGTGAAGCAACTTCTATAACCTCCATAAATTTATGTTCAAACGAATGCAGGGAGTGCTCACCTCTCGAAAACAGATGCGGGATATTAAAATCGCCAATGATCAGCAATTGCATAGTCTGGCATTTTGTGATGTGTTGCAATGATTCGATGAGCTTATCATTGTATGAGCTTTCGGATGACGGCGAGCGGTAAATGATGTCGATCGTACATTCATCTCCATTGACTAGTTTTACTGAACACCACATCGTATCAGGAAGGCTGAGGTCAGGATGATCGATGACGTTACACTGCGCTAAACGTTCGTGATAGTAGACTGCAACTCCACCACCGGATCTTCCATCACGATCGCGACGAAGTAGTGACATTTTCGGAATCAAAAGCTCAGCATCAGTCATGCAGGGCTGGAACCAATTCTCTGTAACTGCAACCAAATCGGGTGAAAGTCTATCACAAAGCTCACATAGTTCAGCTAATTTGTTAGTTAAACACTGAGCATTTGTATATATGCACCTGATCGTATTTGTCTTACACAATGTGGAATCGTGTACTGTAGCTATTTGTCCGACTCGCGATGAGCCGGACCCTTTTCGTTTTTTGGGGTAACATTGGAACTGTCAATAACAATATTGCAATCAGGCTGTGGTTGCGATGGTTCTCTGGGTTTCAGTGAAAGAACACGCTTGGGCACGCTTAGTCTCACGTCTGGTGGAAGTTTTGAGCGGTTAGAGTTTCAGTCGGTGTTCATAGCGATAGCCATTTCAGTCGTTAGAAAAGTGATTTTCAGAGGACTGGGCCCTTTGCCTTTGTAGTTGGAGGATCTAGGTGTTCTAAAAGTATCTACGACAATGGAATCACGAGATCCAATAGCATCTGCAATGTATAACCATTGCTTCAAATCATGTTGCTTTGATTCCGAAGTTAAAATGGGTATATTCCGAAAGAGCAAATTGAGACGATTTCAATGATATATGAACCGTTTAGTTCAGGCAAAAAAGTGAGGAAATAAATCCAAAAGTATGAGAGCACAAATATATGCGTCTGCACAGCACGTCAAACTTTGAAGTGAAGCATTGTTTGAGCCTGATCAACAGCGTATTGCGGATACTTTCTTTTAAAAAGATATCAAAATCACAAAACATGCCTGAATCCATTTAATAAATATTCTTTTCAATGCTCGTCTTCAAGGTTCACCAAAGTCTTTAGCCTAAATAAACGAATATTTCATCTGCTATTGAAACTGCTGCTCGGAAAGCACAACTTGCAGTATAATATTTTCACTAAGAAATTAGAAAAGAATGAAATATCTATTACTTTTAGAGGATTGATAACTAGCATTCGAGGTAAGTTAGATAACAAAAAATGCATTAGTTCATATTGAAAAGTTGTGAAGTGCACAAGCAATGATATGTGATTACTGATAAAATACAGAACACCATGTTTCTGCTTAGCACAAGGGCACCGAAACGACAGATGACGACAATCGTGGAATTGTAATTGATAGGCGTTTCTTTTGAATTAGAATCTTGAAACAGGGGTCCAGACACGTGTCGCACAAAAAAGGGAAATCAATCCGTTGACTCTAGTTTTTCTTAAGTATAAGACACCTTAATCAAGCGAAAAGTATAGCATCTACGGAAACCAGCGTAATGGTTGCTATAGTGTTTATATGAGAAAGACTAACAGAAAACTTTATTCCAGAATATAGGCACACCGGAAGCATGTCAAAAGGCAGCTGCGAGATGCGGGAGAACATCAATCCCTGGATCGTTATCTGGTTTTGGCGGATTCGATGTCTTCCGTTTATAAACATTTTCTAAAATTATACTAGGTTTACTACTTAAATAATAGTTCAATTATATACTTTGATCTTTACTGTTTCATAAACCATGGGGAGAAATACATTGCTTCTTCTTTAATCAAACCAGTGGAACAAACCGTTAAAATCAGAGATGGCATTTTAATTTCTTAAATTCAAAGTCTATTACTCAAAAACGAATAGTATACATAATCTGAGCTTACTACTAAAATGGTAGTTCAATCATCAAGTATTTTCTATACAGTTTCATAACCATATGAACTGATACAATTCTTCTTCATCTATCAAGGCAGTAGGACAAACAACGGATAGCATGATATGTCAACAATTTTTCCAAGAGCCGTGATACTTATTCTACGTTTACAATACAAAGTAGTAGCTAAAATCTTATATAGAAAATATAAAAATTTGATGACTAATATAAAAAAATAGTAGCTGAAACATATTGCATATTTTCTAACGTAATTGATAAACTGAATCCATATCTGTCCAAGCAGTGAAAAAAGAATAGAAAATATGAGATATCAATTTTTTCCTTTCCAAATTTAATCCAATTCAACTTCAATTTTAGTAGTAAACCAAATATTCTGTATGCAATTATATTACAGTGGATAACCTCGAATCTGTGAGTATAAATGTCAATTTATTTCGTCCGTAGTTTTTACTACAGCGTCAATTGGTAAATGAGCAAGGTGACACTTAACATTTTGTATGGAAATGTATAGAAATTGGTTAATGTTTTAAATGCTATTTTTAGTAATAAACGAAATACAAGTATACAACTCCTTTTTGATAAAGACACTGAATCTGTGAATAAAAAGGACATCTCATATTCAACATTTTCAGTACGTGAATAGATGAGGATTCAAAGTATCACTTACATTTGATCATGAAAAATTTATAGGATATAGAGATTAATTTAATACTACTTTTACTGTAAACTTATACTAAGATTAGTACTCGTTTATATTTAGGGCTCGGAATGTTATTAGAATTATTGACATTTTCTGTGATCCGTTGTGTATCCTTTAACGTTGATAGAAGAAGAAGAAATGTAACAGATCCTATTTGTGATGAATTTGTATAGATAATACTTAATATTTGATTATTATTTATACTATTCGTTTTTGAGTAGATTTAAATAATATGCCATCTCATGTTCTCTGTTTTTTCTGCAGATTCGATACAGCAAAAGGCACGGTATCATCTCATATCGTTTATGCCACTTTATATAATATAACGTATTATAAAACTATTTTATGTAGTAGACCTAGTTAGAGTTTACCAATAGTTTAGATTGAAAGACATCGAATTTTTGAGAATACATGCAATTTTATTTCATCCGTAGTGTTTCCTACTGCTTCAATATAATAATATGCATGGTATCCAATTCAATAATATTATTAAGCAAAATTATACAAACTACTGAATGTTCTAAATGTAATTTTTAGTAGTATACGTAATATAAGTATACCACTCGTTTTTGTTGAAAACATTGAAAGTGAGAAGAAGAAATGCCATCTCATATTCACCAATATTTTTGTTGCGTGGTTAGAAGACGGCGCAGTGTATCACTTTTATTTGATCATCAAAACTTTAAGGATAAACAAAATGTTTAAGCTACTTCTTTGTATGGTGAACGTAAAATAGTTTTAGCATTCCTTCATAAGTAGGACTCCGATTCTGGAAAACATTATTGACATGTCGTGTTATCCGTTGTTTTTCCTACTGCGTTGATAGATGAGGAAGGAATGTATCACTTCATATTGGTCATGGAACTGTAGGGAAATACCTGATTTTGATCTACCATTTTAGTAATAAAATTAGTTTAAGTATACAAATCTTTTTAAGTGTAAGACTTCGATTGTGAGAATATAAAATGCTACTCATGTTCTCTGTTTGTTTTCCAGTTTCTATAAAAGAGAAAGCAAGGTGTCGCTTCTATTGTTTATGCAACTTTAAATAATATAATAGATATTTCAACATCGATTTTAATAGTATACCTAATATTCGAAATACAATTTTATTATAGTGAAACAACTCGAATCTGTGTTAATAATAGTCGTTTTATCTTGTCGGTCGTGTTTACTACAGTGTCAATGAGTAATTCAAAGTTAATAAATAAGGTGACAGTAATAAATGTGGTTTGGAAATGTATAGAAATTAGTAAATGTTTTAACTACTTTTTTCAGTTTGCACCTAATGGCACTAGCATTTGTTCAGTTTGGAACACAATCAGTCAACAATATTGACGAGGCTTAAATCTCAACTATATGGCTCTAGGAACTGCTACGGACGAATATTAATTACGGTATAATTCTGCATAATTTTTTTATTGGATGTTGTAACCTAGTTTGCTTTTTGCATAATTGTCGCACGTTCCGCGGTGCATTTGACGTTGATCTATTTCACGCTATGCTGCGTAAACAGCCTGATTGCTCTCGTCTTTGTCTACAAGAATTTACACCCCTAGAATTTCAATTGGCTGTTTAGTGCAAAAACCAATCAGAGGTGGTGGTTGAAGTGCTATTTATTGATGTTTCCCGTTCTCACTATATTCGATGATCGATTAAAAATTAATTAGCATATTCACCCCAATGAGGAAACGTGACTTTTGGTGATGCAACTAATTTTATTTTTGCCGAGAATAGTGTTAAAATGAACGATGGCATTGTATAAGCATGCCAATGCAAACAGTCACATATTTCTGTTCTCTGTCCATTTTATTACTCCTTTACCCATACCACGTCATATCTGGATGAATTAAACATCTGGATTCCATTTAAATCAATCATTGTGAACCTAATATTCATGGAGGCATAAAACGCAGTTCTAAAGAAATCCATTTTCACAGTTTGAACCAAATAACACCAACGCGCGCAAGTTTAATGAAACACTTTTTGACTTTGTCACCATTTGTAAAAGCTCGACTTGCCAATTCGCCTAACACTTTTGACGGGAGTCAGTTGAAATGAGCTGAGATGTATTTTGTTATTCACATTTTCTGGGAGAGAAATTCCTCTCACATTTCCGGCGCAAATGTTCACTCGCTTCAGACCGGACGTCATAAGAGCACGCGTATCGATCAATAAACTTCACCAACCATGACCTTGTGAGCTGAGCTCAGTGATGGTTGCTACGTGTGCCGAATTTGTCAGCAGTAGGAAAGTCAGAAAGCATGACACGTTAACTGCTTTATTAGAGATGATAAAGTTGACATGAATTGTGACGTTATCATGACTGCCGATGTTTTAACAACTATCAATTATGACAAATTGCTAGGAATTCTCTATATTGACCATTTATGCAGAGCTGAAACTGAAAACTATACAAAGGCGATCGCGAGCACACAGACTGAGATTAATATGTGAAAGATGAGTTTGGACTGTTACTCATTCAGCATACTTTGGAAACGCAGAAAAGCCGGCAATCAAATAATCGATTACCGTTTACCAGATTATCATGTTTGATCTTTCAATTATTGATCACGTGTGTTCGTGCCGTGTTTTGACCAAAACTTATATGAATTCAATTATTGCTGCATGCAATACAGCAAATGCTAGCAAAAACAGATTTGACGATTTCAGATTGACTTTTGTCAACGAATCAAGATTCAGGAATTTCTAGTATAAATGTTAACAACACAAATAGTAGTTAATATAGTTTGTATATTTTATAAAGTTTCGATAAAGATTCAATGTAAGTGATATCTTGAATACTCATATATCCATGCGGTTAAATTTGTTGAAAATGAGATATTATCTATTCGTCTTACATTTGATGTGATTACCCAAAAACAAGTGGTAGCCTTAAACTGCGATTACTAATAAAAATATTAGTTGAAATAACTAGTATATTCTATTCAATCTCATAAAAAATTAAAATTAATACGTTGCTTAGTTATCTATTGACGCAGAAGGGAACACAACTGAAATATAAAGTTACTTTTATTTTCACAGATGCGATGTCTTCGGTTTTTATATATTTTTGCTCAGTGTATACTTGGTTTAGTACTAAAATAGTATTTCAATTATATACATTAGATCTTTACATTTCCATAAACAATAGGGAGAAATGCATGGTTCTTCTTTTATCAAACCATTAGAACAAACAATTAAAATTAGATGGCATGTTATCTTCCCACATTCAAAGTCTTTTACTCTAAAACGAAAAGCATACCTAATTTAAGTTTATTATTAAAAATGGTAATAAAAACATGAAGCTTTTTTCATACACTTGCATAACCAATATCAATATCAATCGAGGCAGTAGGACAAAAAACGGATAGCATGATATGACAATAATATTTTACAGAGCAGCGATAATTTTTTTACGTCTGCACTACAAAGCATTGATTAAAACATTACGTAGAAAATATTAAAATTTGATGACTAATATAAAAAAATAGTAGCTGAAACATATTGCATATTTTCTAACGTAATTGATAAACTGAATCCATATCTGTCCAAGCAGTGAAAAAAGAATGGTAAATATGAGATGTCAGTATTTTCCTTTCCAGATTTAATCCAATTCAACTTCAATTTTAGTAGTGAACCAAATATTCTGTATGCAATTATATTACAGTGGATAACCTCGATTCTATGAGAATGAATGTCAATTTATTTCGTCCGTAGTGTTTACTACAGCGTCAATTGGTAAATGAGCAAGGTGACACTTAACATTTTGTATGGAAATGTATAGAAATTGGTTTATGTTTTAAATGCTATTTTTATTGATAAATGAAATACAAGTATACCACTCCTTTTTGATAAAGACACTGAATTTGTGAATAAAAAGGACATCTCATATTCAACATTTTTAGTACGTGAATAGATGAGGATTCAAAGTATCACTTACATTTGATCATGAAAAATTTATAGGATAAAGAGATTGTTTTAATTACTACTTTTACTGTAAACTTAAACTAAGATTAGTACTCGTTTATATTTAGGGCTCGGAATGTTATTAGAATTATTGATATTTTCTGTGATCCGCTGTGTATCCTTTAACGTTGATAGAAGAAGAAGAAATGTAACAGATCCTATTTGTGATGAATTTGTATAGATAATACTTAATATTTGGTTATTATTTATACTATTCGTTTTTGAGTAGATTTAGGTAATATGCCATCTCATGTTCTCTGTTTGTTCTGCAGATTCGATAGTACGGTATCATTTCCTATTGTTTATGCCACTTTATATTATATAACGTATTATAAAACTATTTTATGTAGTAGACCTAGTTAGAGTTTACCAATAGTTTTAGAGTGGAAGACATCGAATCTTTAAGTATACATGCAATTTGTTTTCATCCGTAGTGTTTCCTACTGCGTCAATATATTAATATGCATGGTATCCAATTCAATGATATTATTAAGCAAAATTATACAAACTACTGAATGTTCTAGATGTAATTTTCAGTAGTATACGTAATATAAGTATACTACTATTTTTGTTGAAAACATTGAAAGTGAGGAGAAGAAATGCCATCTAATATTCACCAATATTTTCATTGCGTGGTTAGGAGATGGCGCAGTGTATCACTTTTATTTGATCATCAAAACTTTAAGGATAAACAAAATGTTTAAGCTACTTCTTTGTATGGTGAACGTAAAATAGTTTTAGCATTCCTTCATAAGTAGGACTCCGATTCTGGAAAACATTATTGACATGTCGTGTTATCCGTTGTTTTTCCTACTGCGTTGATAGATGAGGAAAGAATGTATCACTTCATATTGGTCATGGAACTGTAGGGAAATACCTGATTTTGATCTACTACTTTTAGTAATAAAATTAGTTTGAGTATACAAATCTTTTTAAGTGTAAGACTTCGATTGTGAGAATATAAAATGCTACTCATGTTCTCTGTTTGTTTTCCAGTTTCTATAAAAGAGAAAGCAAGGTGTCGCTTCCTATTGTTTATGCAACTTTAACTAATATAATAGATATTTCAACATCGATTTTAATAGTATACCTAATATTCGAAATACAATTTTATTATAGTGAAACAACTCGAATCTGTGTTAATAATAGTCGTTTTATCTTGTCGTTCGTGTTTACTACAGTGTCAATGAGTAATTCAAAGTAAATAAATAAGGTGACAGTAATAAATGTGGTTTGGAAATGTATAGAAATTAGTAAATGTTTTAACTACTTTTTTTAGTTTGCACCTAATGGCACTTGCATTTGTTTAGTTTGGAACACAATCAGTCAACAATATTGACGAGGCTTAAATCTCAACTATATGGCTCTAGGCACTGCTACGGACGAATATTAATTACGGTATAATTCTGCATAATTTTTTTATTGGATGTTGTAACCTAGTTTGCTTTATGCATAATTGTCGCACGTTCCGCGGTGCATTCGACGTTGATCTATTTCACGCTGTGCTGCGTAAACAGCCTGATTGCTCTCGTCTTTGTCTACAAGAATTTACACCCCTAGAATTTCAATTGGCTGTTTAGTGCAAAAACCAATCAGAGGTGGTGGTTGAAGTGCTATTCATTGATGTTTCCCGTTCTCACTATATTCGATGATCGATTAAAAATTAATTAGCATATTCACCCCAATGGGGAAACGTAACTTTTGGTGATGCTACTAATTTATTTTTGCCGAGAATAGTGTTAAAATGAACGATGGCATTTTATAAGCATGTCAATGTCATATCTGGATAAATTAAACATCTGGATTATATTTAAATCAATCATTGTGAACCTAATATTCATGGAGGCATAAAACGCAGTTCTAGAGAAATCCATTTTCACAGTTTGAACCAAATTACACCAACGCGCGCAAATTTAATGAAACACTTTTTGACTTTGTCACCATTTGTAAAAGCTCGACTTGCCAATTCGCTTAACACTTTCGACGGAAGCCAGTTGAAATGAGCTGAAATGTATTTTGTTATTCACATTTTTTGGGAGGGAAATTCCTCTCACATTTCCGACGCAAATGTTCACTCGCTTCAGACCGGACGTCATGAGAGCACGCGTATCGATCAATAAACTTCACCAGCCATGACCTTGTGAGCGGAGCTCAGTGATGGTTGCCACGTGTCAGTAGTAGGAAAGTCAGAAAGCATGACACGTTAACTGCTTTATTGGAGATGATAAAGTTGACATGAATTGTGACGTCATCATGACTGCCGATGTTTTAACAACTATCAATTATGACAAGTTGCTAGGAATTCTCTATATTGACCATTTATGCAGAGCTAAAACTGAAAACTATACAAAGGCGATCGCGAGCACACAGACTGAGATTAATATGTGAAAGATGAGTTTGGACTGTTTCTCATTCAACATACTTCGAAAACGCAGAAAAGCCGGCAATCAAATAATCGATTACCGTTTACCAGATTATCATGTTTGATCTTTCAATTATTGATCACGTGTGTTCGTGCCGTGTTATGACCAAAACTTATATGAATTCAATTATTGCTGCATGCAATACAGCAAATGCTAGCTAAAACAGAGTTGACAATTTCAGATTGACTTTTGTCAACGAATCAAGATTCAGGAATTTTTAGTATAAATGCTAACAACACAAATAGTAGTTAATATAGTTTGTTTATTTTATAAAGTTTCGATAAAGTTTCAAGGTAAGTGATATCTTAAATCCTCATATATCCACGCTGTTAAATTTGTTGAAAATGAGATATTATCTATTCGTCTTACATTTGATGTGATTACCCAAAAACAAGTGGTAGACTTGAAATGCGATTACTAATAAAAATATTAGTTGAAATACCTAGTATATTCTATTCATTCTCATAAAAAATTAAAATTGATACGTTGCTTAGTTATCTATTGACGCAGAAAGGAACACAACTGAAATATAAAGTTACTTTTATTTTCACATATGCGATGTCTTCAGTTTTTATATATTTTTGCATTAGATCTTTACATTTCCATAAACAATAGGGAGAAATGCATGGTTCTTTTTTTATCAAACCATTAGAACAAACAGTTAAAATTAGATGGCATGTTATCTCCCCACATTCAAAGTCTTTTACTCAAAAACGAAAAGCATACCTAATCTAAGTTTATTATCAAAAATGGTAGTACAAACATGAAGCATTTTTTATACACTTGCATAACCAATATGAAGTGATACAATTCTTATCAATCTATCAAGGCAGTAGGACAATAAACGGATAGCATGATATGGCAATAATATTTTCCAGAGCAGCGATAATTTTTCTACGTTTGCACTACAATGCATTGGCTAAAACATTACGTAAAAAATATAAAGTTGTGATAAATAATATAAACATTTGTAGCTGAAACATATGGCATATTTTATAACGTAATTGATACCCTGAATTCACAGCTATCCAAGCAGTGAAACAAGAATGGTAAATATAGGGTGTCAATTTTGCTTCCCTGATTCAATGTCTCTACCCAAAAACGTGTGCAATAATTATACTGCATTTACTACTACTAAAAATAGTAGTTGAAAGAAACGGCTTTTTCTATACATTTGCACACAAAAAATGAAAGTGATACCTTGCGTTGCACTTTCCCATTACATACATCAAGCAAGTTTCTTCGTGGATGTCCTTCAGTCGACACAATTCTATAGATCAGAATTGTACAACATTCGACGTTCATATGGCATTTCGCATGCTATTCTTCCACTAATCCATACGCCGAGGTTCTTTTTGTCCATTCCAGAATTTCCGATCAAATGTTGTAGGAGAATGGGACATTTTTACCTATTTGCAAAATTTTGCACATTTTGAAGTTGAATGGAAGCTTGTTTCGTTATGACCAAGTGATAAATATAAGCAAATAGCTTTGTTAGCGCAAACATTTCACTCTGACGAGATTCGCCTCCAAAGATTTGCATGATTCGCAATGAGAACCATTTTGGCTGTGACCAGTTTCTGAAAGTCGTTGATGTAGACCAAAAAGAGAAACGCATTAACACACGAAAAGTGAACTTGCGATGTCATTTATTCTTCCATGATTCAATGAATAACTAAAACGATTGGTATACTTGAATATTTTTTACTACTAAAATAGTAGTTGAAACAATTGATGTTTTCTATACATTTGCATAACCAATTGCCGGGCAGAGCTTTTTTGACCGGCATTGACGAATCGCATACGGCTGACGTTGTCCATCATACCCTACTTCTTAGGATGTTGTCGCGTGAACCTCTCATATGCAATCGCTTTCGCAAATGTAGTCGTCGATATTTTCGACACTCTTGTGTTGTGCCCTAGGGGTGTGCTCTGTATATCATTCGAAAGCTCGTGATAAGAAATCACCCTTAACGCAATTAGCACCTCCACAATATTTCAACGAAATAAATAAGAGCAAGCAGATAAGAAACTGTTGAGAGCGAGAAGCGTAAATTATGTGCAAATATGCCCAGCACGATCGATCACATAAATAAATTTGCCTTTTTGCACCTAGTTTAGACAAAAAAAATCGGATGATCGATTAAATAAATTAGCCTGTACACCATACTACAAAAATGCAACGTTTGACGGTGCTACGAATCTATTTTGTGTATAATGGTATTAAAATCCATAATGTGTTTTATAAGAAGGTCAATAAAAGCAAGAATATTGATGATCGAATAATATCACTACTACTGACCAACTGGGGCTTAACGGTTGCGCCAATGCTCATGAAAAACCATTTGAATCTGTAACTTGAATCACAATGAATCACTTTAAAATGTATACTCTGGACAATGTGAGACCCTTATATTGGCGCATCGGTGTCGTCCAATTGTCCGGTTGCGTACAACTCGGAGAAGGTTTGTTATTGGCCTATATATGGCACAAGTTGAGTGTGATGTTTAGTGAACAGTGCAATATTATGCCATGCTTAAGTAAACTTCTGATTCGTGACTCTTTTATTTTTATTCAGGGCAAAGATTTTCTAATACGATATTTTAAATCAAGCTTCCCAATACATTAGAATGAAATTAAGAAATGATTGTACTCAACATCGAGCATTAAACGAGTATATATGTCACGTTTTATTTGTTAAATGGCTCGGCTAACATCGATGTTGGCCAAGCGAATGAGAGTTCACCAAATGATCGTCTCTGATCACACGAGTTCGGGCTCATGATCTTCCAATCAAGTCTGTGGGACGAGTTGAGTGGAACAGTGTGAACGGTTGAGAATGCAGTCACACGTTTTTATTGATCGGCCTGTGTTAATCAGATTGGCTACAATCGAGCTCTTCGCCCGACCTAGTACATAGTGAGAACACGAAACATAATTACACACTCCAACCACCATTTACGGCATCAATTTACCTTGACCGAATTTCCGTTACGCTGGGTCAAGAGGCAAATAGATCCAGTATTTGTCAAACTGGCTTTAAACTGTTGTGGCTTCCATTATCTGTTGAGTGTAAAATCCAATTAAAATTGCTAGCCGTAGTGTTACTTAATTGCGTCCACACGTTCGGCGATCACAATTGGGCTGAGGAACCTCCTGTGTTAGAAGAGAAAAGCTACCCTAAACGTCACCGATCACTTTCAAAATTTCCGTTGCATGACAATGGCTGATCGATCGATCCAAAATATTTTCAAATACATATTAAAAATATACACCTTATATAACAGCCGCTGCTCAGCCAACATTTGTTGTTTTCAGTCATTCGTTTTTCCCGCAGCGATACATAATTCATTTGCATTTGCGATTTTGATGTGCATTAAAATCCGCATTTTTAATCATAAGGACTCATAACAATCAGCCTATGATCTGGAAGGATTTTTGCTACGTTTTGCAAGTAATTATAATTATTTTTCTATTAAGAAATATTTTATTTCTATCAAATGTGATATGCAATTAGAGATGATTATCAAACGACTGTTACTCTTTCAACTAATTTCGAAACGTTGAAAACTTTGCAATCAAATGATCGATTACCGTTTACCAGATTATCACGGTTTATCATTCAATTATTGATCACGTGTGTTCATGCCGCGTGTTTTGACCAAAAATCACGTGACTACAATTATTCGTTGCGTGAAAAATACGGCCATGCAATGAAACGGAGTTGTCAATTACACTTATACTTTTTGTATGAAAACCTCATCGCTGTACAACAGCAAATAATATTCGTATAAAGATATGAAAGATAAAATTGAGGCTTTGGAAAGATTGGCCTTTTTAGATAAAAAAAGCATTGTATTGTCACGATATGACAAAACAGCTTCGATAGGATAAATATCGCGTGAAGTTGCTCATATGCTTGCATTTTTCTCACGCACAAATGCGCAACATATTCTTATCACTTAAGTTATATAAACTGGTCAGTGAGTGCATTTGCAATGCAAAAGTGCATCTAGTTTGTATTTAAACATTTATTCATTCGTTTTCGATGAAGAAAAGAAGATGACACTTCCAGCGAGAATATGGCATATTCAATGGCAATGTTATTGCGAATGGTATGTCTAGATCGGAGGCGAAATAAGCGCCTAAAAGAATGAAATGTTGAGCTCAGTAATTTGTAAATGTGTATTCATTTGAAGCAAGGCCGTTCATTGATCTTAATAAAAGAATTCTTGTTACCAACCAGTGGTTTCAAAAGCTGGGCAATGTGCTTAACCAATTCGTGTGTAGGGGATCTAATGCCGTCTACAATGGACCTCAAGGGGACGCCGACCCTATGTATCTTCGGAAGTCCATAAAACCTGGGAGTCTGAGCAGATTTTGGGTAGAGCATGAACCATAATCTTTGACCGAAATTTTCCCTAATTCCTCACAGGTATCTAGAAACAACCCTCTTACTGTTATCCATAATGGTCGTAGCACTACGGTTGTAAATAACCTGATACGGACCTTCAGCAAGGTGTGACTCTGCCTTAACTTTATATTTACTTTTAAAAAGGATCACGGTTGCCTTGCCTTTATCTGCATCAGTGATCACAATTTCCTATTCTTTTCGCAATTTAAGGAGTACTTGTTGTTCATGTCGCGTAACGTTCATCCTTTCTGGTTGTTTTTCGATAATACTACATATACCGTTTTGCAGTGCATCTGCCTGATTTTCAGGTAGCTGGTTGAGGTCGTAATCTACGCATGGAATAACATCCTCAGCTTTTAAGAATTTTGTACTCAACGAGAAGTTTAAGACTTTTCCAACAATCTTTGTTCGGTTTGCGATAGCGGCCTATCTGATAAATTAAATACTTTTAAATATTGTCGAGCACTGCCATCAAAAGAACTAGCTGAGGTACATTTATCTTGTGAAGTTAATAGCGTGCTGAGCTGACGTACTTGTCCTTCTTTTATGTGCTCGGTCTGTGTGGCCAAGACCTCAGCGTGTTTTCCAGAAATTTTGCAGAAATCCACTCCAGATAACACATTTCGCAATTCGGACTTCAAACTGGAGGCTTTCTCAGGCTTTCATCGATCCTGTGGATCCTTTGTTTCAAGAAAACTTCGACAGCCTTCCGAGAATTGCGAGAATTATCTAGAGATTTGACCACCAAGTAACTTGGTATGGTTCTATTCTGTAAGGCATCCCGAGTTTCAGATGCAATGATTATACCGTTTCGCTTCGCTTTCTGCTGTTCGCACAAACTCGCTGGGGATTTGCGAACTCGAGGCACATGGGAGCGTCGAGCCTTCCTATAACAGATTCAGTGCAAACTTTTCTTTTGACGATCGCTAATCGCGTTCACTGGGACAGTCATTTTGTGGGACACCGTTGTGATTGTTTGTTTGTCTATATAAGATAAGCGTGTGCATCATTATTCGTCTAGCGCCTTTGACCAACCGGATTCTCTTGTATTGCGGAATTCGTGGACAACTATTTTTCCTGATGTATGTCAACGATTTACCTAAACTTGTTCGCTGCAAAATCTTGTTATTTGCGGATGACATCAAGCTGCGGACACAAGTACGTGCAACTGAGTATTGCAGAGAGCTTCAGCTGGACCTCGATGCCTTACAAGACTGGTCAGTTAGAAATGAACTACCTTTCAACGTCAGACAATGCAAGGTATTGACTGTTGGAAGACAATTCGAGTACTCCTACACCCTTGGTTCCCATATTCTTGAAAGCACTGACAAGGAGAAGGACTTGGTTGTGTGTGTGAGCAGCACATTGAAACCGTTACATAACGTCACAGCTGTCTATGAAAAGACGTCACGAGTACTGCTACTGCTAAAACGCGTTTTCGGGAGTTTCACTGAGCAAACCGTTCATCGAATAATTAATACGTACTTGAGGTCAACCATGGAGTATGCGGTTCGGCCTTGCTTACTATCCCCACTCGCTACAGTGTCATGCCTAAGCAAATCTCTGCTTAGTGACTGATTATTTTCATTCAAAGCCAAGAATATCTAATGCAAAGAAATTTTAGTGCAATCGGTTATAGTAGTTTTTCGGTAACGTTTCACTTCTGACACAGAAGCTTTGTCAGACCAAGGGTGATAGTCAGGAGAGGGAACATGATTAAATAGTAGTCAACCCACCACCACTTATTTGACCTTACCGCTAAACATCATATAGTGCGCAGTATACAGTGTGTCACGACTGGTGTGAATGAGCAGGATCAGTGGTCCATGTTCCTCAGTGTGTATCCATATCAATCTGATACAAGTGAACACGGTCAAGCTCAGTTGACACAGCTGCCCACATGCGTAAAAGTACATAACTAATGGGGCTAAGGCTATTTTTGAAGAAAAATAAAAATCTAATTAACTAGAATGTATGAGGTGTCTAAAAACTATTTACTTTCGCATCAGTGCCGAGCGCCAGATTTTGGAGATTTCTGCCCCATCCACCTTATTGACCGCCAGTCGACCTGCCTTGGCAATTTCAACCGCCTCCGCATGTAGGCGTTCGCTATACGGTTCAATACCGCGTCTCAATATTGTCACATTGTCTAGATCGACGCTGCGGCCCGTATCTAAAACGTGCTCCGCCAAGGCAGAATCACGAATAAGGGATTGATATTCCCTCGCATCTCGGGGCTGTCTCCTGACACGCTTTCGATGTTCTTCGATTTTAGTGTGAATTTCCTTAGAAGTCTGCCCTAGGTAAACAGCCGAACAGTCCTTACAGTTGATTCTGTAGATGCTGTTCGTAACGCTAGATAAAGGTGTTTTATACTTGAGGTGCATCAGATAAGGTAAAAGGTCAAACCATGAATTGAGAGACTTCACGCTGATGCGGTTGAAATAACAAAGGTCGGAGAGCGTGGTCATCACCACAATCTGGCCACTTGTTCTGCAGCGAATAAATATTACCGCCGTGAACGTAAGTGTGCATACCGATTGCGCAATCGATGCAATATATATATATATATCTATATATATATATCATATATATATATTATATATATATCTCTCATATCTATATATATATATATAAATATATATATATATATATATATATATATATATATATATATATATAATCAAAATCAATGGGACGATGATAGTTTATTAATAGTTATGGGCAAAATTTGGATAAGCTATCATATAATGGTCAAGTTTCGATTTGAATATAGATAAAGTGTTTGAGTTTACCAAATCAGCAGGTAGGGAATTCGAAACAAAGCACACACACACCGAATAAAAATACCAGCGGCATTTCCGTTTGGAATGTGGTATTTTCAACTTGCAAACATGGAAAATGTAGTAAGTATTTTGTATGCGAGGATGAGATCACCCCTCAGTTTCCTTTTTGCAAGTGTCCTCAGCTCCAGTCGTCTGAGTCGCACGGCGAATGACATATTTTCGAGTCTAATAACAAGTTCAGAAGCACTCTGGTATATGCGATTCAGAAGTAAGATGTGTTTTTCGCGCCATGGTATCCAGGCTTGTGCGGCATAGTCTAGAACCGGGTGTATAAATGTGTTCGCCATCAGAGGAAAACACCTCGGTGAAAACGTCCAAATATCCGCCGTAACATGCCGAGCAGCCGAGAGGCGCTTTTGTAAACGGTTTCGCATTGTAGACCATTTTTCAAACTACCGCAAATCCAGACACAGAGGCCCTTTTTGTGAAAAGTGGATCTCTCTACAATTGAATGTTTTCCCTCAGGAAACGGTATATATACCTTCTCCTTACCCTTGACGACTGGACTCGAGCAGTGGATGCTGGGGATACTATCCATGTATGTTACCTCGATATGTCGAAAGCATTTGACCGTGTAAACCACAGTATTCTCTTGCAGAAGCTAGAACGTTGTGGTATCACTGGCAGTCTGTTAGCATGGTTAGAAAATTACCTGACTGATCGGTTTGTTCAAGTCTCTGTGGACGGTGCCCTATCGAAGTCGGTAGCCGTGACAAGTGGAGTGCCTCAGGGATCCGTCCTCGGACCAATCCTCTTCGCGCTTTATGCTAATGACATACCAGCTCGCATCAAATGCAAGATCGTACTGTTCGCGGACGATATAAAAGTTTGGTCTAAGATAAGTAAGTCGGAGGACTGCGAACTGCTCCAGAAGGATCTGGACAACCTCCAGGCTTGGTCCCTGAAAAATCGCATATTTTTCAATTTCCAAAAGTGTCACATGTTAAACATTGGCAAATATGTGGAGTACCAGTATTTTCTTGGAACACACAGCCTCTCGTGGACCATGGAACAAAGGGACTTGGGTGTGTTTATAAGCAACACCCTAGGGATGTCGAGCCACTGCAACTACGTCTATCGCAAAACATCACAGAAATTGTCACTGCTAAAGAGAATTTTCGGTAGGTTCTCAAAACAGACAATTCCCTGTATTATAAATACGTACATCAGGCCCACGATGGAATATGCGGTTCAAGCATGGTCGCCATGGCTTTAAAAAGATGTTGCGACTTTGCAACGAATATATCATCGAGCTACCAAACTTGTCACTGGACTCAGCCGGAAACCCTACAATGAGCGAATCAAAACGCTGAATTTATTTGATTATCCACGTCGTCGTCTCCGAGGGGATTTGATTCTGGTCTACAATATTTTGAATACTAAACTCACCCTCTACAATGCTTATTGAATCTACGGAGCTCGCATAATACGAGAGCTCACACATTTACTCTAACTGTCCCTCACTCGAGACTAAACTGCAGACGACATTTTTTGCCGTGCGAGTTTGTTTTACTTGGAACAATCTGCCAGATAATGTTGTGAACTCCCCAAACCAGCAAACTTTCAAGAGAAGCCTTGATGCCTATTTGACCGTAATCCCGTGCATTGAAGAAAACTATACATCTTAACACCATACACCTACATTTGTTATCCCACCAATCGAAAACAATTTCTGCCACTGGATATTTACTTGATTTTTGAACTGCCCAGTAAGCAATCTAATCCCATTTTTGCTTGTTATATTATTCGTTGTTTTCATATTATTCTGTGGTTTTTTGTAAAGCTATATGCTTTTTAGACCATTGAAATTGAATTGAATTGAATTGAATCCACATTGCTTGTGTTAAGCGGTATCCACAAAGGTGTAATTTATTCAGAAAGGTGAGTTGGTATTGAAGCAGATCCGAAAACATAGGAACACAGCTATATGCATCCCAACAGCGCAACATTCGTGACCATAGACCTACTACTACAACTTCTTCTACTTGATGTTCATCCCTTCGAAACTCTTTTATCATACCGGGAAATGACAAAGCATTTTATTTAGAAAAAACATGAACTATCCAAGGCATAAATTTTATAATTTATGTCATTATACGAATATCCTATGATGATGTACAGCGATGAGCTTTTTATTCCGTAAATACTTAAATCCTGAGTAGTTGACGAAATTTAAACTGCAATTGATATATTCGTCGAAGCTAGCAAAGGCTGCATTTCAAGCAGCAAATAATGGCATGCATGTGCATTTTGGTCAAAACACTCGGCATGAACGCACGTGATCAACAATCGAATGATCAACCATGATAATCTGGTAAACGGAAATCGATCATTTGATTGCCGGCTTTTCTGCGTTTTGAAGTAAGTTGAATGAGTAACATTCGTTTGATAAGCCTCTCAAATTGCATACGAGATTTGATAGAGATAATATGTTAATTAATAGAAAAATATTGATAATTACTTAGAAAAACGTATTGCAAAACCCTGACAGATCACAAGCCGAATGCTGTCAAACCGGTGATTAAATATGCAAATTTCTATGCACTTCAACATTGATAATGCAAAATGAATAAGCCATTGCTGTGAGCAAAATGAATGACCGAAAACAACAAATGTTAACTGAGCCGCGGTTGTTTTATAAGGTGTATATTTTAAATATGTATTTGAAAATATTTTGGATCGTTCGATTAGCCATTGTCATACAAATGAAATTTTGAAAGTGATCGGTGACGTTTAGGGTAACATTTCTCTTCTAACACAGGAGGTTCCTCAGCCCAATTGTGATCGTCTGAACGTGAAACGCAATTAAGTAACACTCCGGCTACCACTTTTAATTGGACTTCACACTCAACAGCTAAAGGAAACCCCAACAGTTTAAAGCCGGGTTGACAAATACCGCATCAATTTTTCTCTTAACCCAGCGTAACGGATATTCGGTCAAGGTAAATTGATGCCGTAAATGGTGGTTGGAGTGTGTAATTATGTTTCGTGTTCTCACTATATACTAGGTCGGGCGAAGAGCTCGATTATAGCAAATCTGATTAACACAGGCCGATCACTAAAAACGTTTGGCTGCGTTCTTAGCCGATCACACTGTTCCACTCAACTCGTCCCACAGAGTTGATTGGCATATCACGATGACAGTAGATGTGAGTGCGTTCATTCGCTTGGCCAACATCGATGTTAGCCGAGGCATTGAACAAATAAAACGTGACATATAAATGTGTTTTAATGCTCGATGTTGAGTAGAAACGTTTCTTAATCTCATACTAATGTATTGGGGAGCTCTATTTAAAATATCATATTAGGAAACCTTTGCTCTAAATAAAAATAATGGAGACACGAATTAGAAATTTAC
>JACCGJ010013629.1:0-25822 GCA_013407085.1 Atriophallophorus winterbourni
AAAAATGTCGAAAATACGCCGAAGCATACCTAGCATGCGCCTAGCTCGGTTGTACACTGCTTCGCAATGCACGCTATTTTTAAGACTTCCACTTATCCATACGCCGAGGTCTTTTTCTTTGGTTGTCCATTCCAGTTGTTTTGATCCAACCTTGTACGAGAATGGGAAATCTTTGCCTATTTACAACATTTTACACTTTTTGAAGTTGAATGGAAGCTTGTTTCGCTATGACCAGTTGTTTAATATATCCAAATCGCTTTGTAAGCACAAACAGTCCACGCTTGACGTGATTCGCATTCAAAGTTCAGCATCATCCGCAAAGGGAATCATTTTGGTTATGACAAGTTTCGGAAGGTCATTGATGTAAACCAAAAGAGAACCGAACTTTGTGGGACTCCGCTAACAATCCAAAAAGAAGAACCTCCGCGACGAATGCATTCATCCTAATCGATTTCTTGGTAGATACAGGCATTGAATCGTATATTGTTCTGAAGGTTTTTGATTCCATCACTTAAATGATGGGCACTGTTTCAAAATTTAGGCTCTTGGGGTTCCGCAAATTCAACTATCCAACGCTGTTAAAAATAGCGTTACCGCAATTTGGTGTCTATATGTGTTCGATCGGGTCGTTCTACTGAAATATCAACGACAGGAAATCGCTCGATCAATGCATGGATGATTAGGTTTCTCTTTCTTGGGGTGGATTGAATTTTGCACTCCAGTTAACCTGGCACCTCCTTTGATTTTCTACATTACAACGCTTGCATTTTACCCAGTTAAATGTGTTGATAGTTTCGTTGTAATAATTATTCGCAGAATTTCTCAGAACGAGATAATATCAAGCGTCTTTTTTGGAGATTTTGATTAAATATTACTTGTCAGCAATGTCCAGTACCCTTTTTTGAATGAACTCAGGACTATGAACATTTTATTATGTAACGCATAACGTTTTCGGTGTTGAGGTTGTAGAGACCTGGAGATGGATTTCTCCAAGAGAACTTGGATTGTGTCGAATTGACGGAAATCTGATCTAAAGCCGTGTTCGCGCCAGATCGGAATAAGTTTGTACTTCCCAGTTATCTCGTTCCTCTAGTTCCCTCCATACTGTGTAAGTCGCTCGAAGGGATCAGACGAAGGTACCATCATTATTACCTTACCAGGTCGCTGAGGCGTACAGAAACAGTGCTCACCGCCGGTTCCATTAGCAAGCATCGGTGCACGTGATGATGTGATGTGAAGCAGATCACCAGCTTTGAGATGATATACAGAACACAAGAGAAAGACCAATGTATTGTGGAGCTCACATCCCCATCCCTTACACACCACCACCGGTTTCTGGCTGTTTGCCGTCATCAGGTGAAGACAGTAAGATGAGGTTCAGTTCAAGAGAAAGTCAATTGGGCAAACACGTTCAGTAGACACCTGACAAGAACGAACGCCACACAAGTCACGTTATCGTCCTCAGCATATATGTAACGGCGGTCACTTTGACCTGATTTCCTGCCTACCGGTTCAGTGCAAATCCTCACCACGCTGGACTTATTAAACCGACCTTAACAAATTGCATCTCGTTCGGTGGTGACTAACGTGGTCCATCACTTCATGTTTCTTAGGAGGTTGTCGCTGCAACCGTTCGCATGCACTATCCTACCCAAACCCGAATTGATAAGGCATTGCGGTTGTCGTCATCATCGTGTCGGCGCTTCTAGCTCCTCAGTTGTACCGGAGGGTAGAAGGTATCATCAGAAAGCTTGTGATTAGTGCTCGCCGGTAATGTACCACCACAATATGTCATCGCAAACTAAATGGGATGTTAAACTGTCATCGATATTCTTTCTGACTTTTACTGTTAAATATTGTACACGTTGGTTGTCGATGATTTAGCTTCAAGCATATCCCTTTCAAATACCACAGATTGGCTCAGAAACCTCTCAGAAAGCCAATCCCTACATCCTCGTGATCCTTCATCAACTTTGGCCAATAATTAATCGATTCTTCTATTCCTCCTCTTCTGCTAAGCGGTGTCAGGGATCGCTAACATATTCTCTGCCCCCCTCTTCAATTAATACTTAAGCTGTATTCTCATTGGCTCGTATAGTGTGTAATTGTACCCGTATGAAATGAATCAAATTGATGCCCCATTTTGGTTGTTGGTATAAGGCCTAACGAGAGCTTTAAGTACGATTGTGTTCGATATTTTAGAACTACCAGGATGAATTATTTCCATTCCTTGAAGAGACTGCGAATGTCGGACAGTGATAAATAGATGCATTTGAATCAGTTGATGTCAGATCACTGAAAAAGTAACATTAATCCCCCAACGAATCCTGTAAAGTAATTCATTTGAACTGCGAACGAATCCCTGTTTCCCGATCGATAGCAAAACCGCAGCATTGGGGACTCCACTTGAGAATTATGACTTTAAATACATCGTTGAGAGGTGGTGATCGGTCTCACGAATGTTGCAAAACTATCGAGATGTTAAGCGAAACTAGAAGCAGCCCATAATGTTTGCAATCTCCAAGTTATTTACACCGTTACTAACGAGTTACATTTCTAATTGTGGTTTGTCCCGCATCTGTGCGGTTAGCACCAATTGCATAGGAAGATGCATGATGTATGACTCCCTTAGTTGGAGACTTTGCTGCAGTCAAACCGGATCATTTTCACGCCCATCTACAAGCGATCCTTTACTAGTTACGGGAACAGTTGAGCCATCTTGAGCAACGGAACGCAACCTAGAAGTTCATCGCTATTAAGTAGTTTGAACATGTGGTACAGGTCAGTTGTGCTCCGATTCTGGTTGCATGGACACTAGAACATTCGATTACTTTGAGAATAATGAATATGGTAAGGTGTTGAGAAGATTATAACGCTGGATGGATAAATCGGCTCGAGATGATAGGAACTCATGAAGATTCGCAAACTGCGGTAGATATGGTTATCGTAATATGGACCACGACTGACTACCACTGCCATTATTAATTAATTGCGCTATATTCGAATGTACTTCGTTATCAAAGTAACGTGTTGCTCACATCCCCCGCACGTACACACCACTACCGGTTTCTGGCTGTTTGCCGTCATCAGGTGGAGACAGTAAGATTAGGTTCAGTGAGCCTTGAAACAGTGGATTAAAGGTAAACAAGATTATACTTGTATGCCAACTGTTATATAGGGTTCGTACAACGAACCACGATGTTCAAACACAGAATCATAAAGTGACTCTTGGTCACGCACTCAAGGCGCTTATGGATGACCAAAGTAATGTGTTGCTCACATCCCCCGCACATACACACCACTACCGGTTTCTGGCTGTTTGCCGTCATCGGGTGGAGACAGTAAGATTAAGTTCAGTGAGCCTTGAAACAGTGGATCCATAAGAGCCTTGCGTGCTTGACCAAGAATCACTTTGTGATTCTGTGTTTGAACATCGTGGTTCATTGTACGAACCCTATACAAGAGTGGCATTCAAGTATACACTTGTTCACCGCTTTTCCACTGTTTCAAAGCTCACTGAACCTGATCTTACTGTCTCCACCTGACGATGGTAAACAGCCTGAAACCGGTAGTGGTGTGTAAGGGATGGGGATGTGAGCAACACCTAACTTTGGTCAGCCATATGTGCCTTAAGTGCATGTGTGACTCTGTGTGGTTGAACACCTTGGTTCGTTGTACGAACCCTATTAAACAGTGGCTTCGAAGTCTATTTTTGAAGGAAATCTATTTCTTTATCTTTAGTACCAAACCAGCTTTGTCCAAGGATATACAGCAAATTGTGCTAAAGGATCATTCGGAATATAGATTGTCACGCCATCTCTAGCAACCCAACGCAACGCAACTTCATACCGCGTAAATATAATACAATTTATAGTCCATGTGGAACCTACACATAATGAATTAAAACAATCGCTATATTCTTCGTAGTCACTAAATAATGTGAAAATCGAGATGGCAGTTTCATACGGATAAACAATCAGCTGAGCGAATGGGTTCCCAGAAATCTTAGCTGACGCTGTCAGACTCTCGACAGCATGTCCCTGGTACATTCATCGAATGGGCGAACCGAGTCTGTAGACGAGATACAAAATTATGCTTCCGTCGCTGAAGTCTGTCTCGCTATGATCATGACTGCAACTTTATTCAAACAATGCTGATTGGATGCAACAATTGTTGGCAACAGCGAAAGCTCGAACCTGCCATCAATGTAAAACTGCATATTTCACTCATTATTCTGAACTAGAGGCCTGCACTTATGTGAAACACCGTCCGAGTCATTGAGAGATATATTCAAGCACTCAGGGAGCTAAGGAATAGTACAGAGAGAGCGTAACTATTCGGAAAATACACCTTGTTGCAAAGTCAACACTGTTGCTATTCACTTAAATTGTATTTCACAATCTTCTTTATGGGACGATTGCATAATTGCACGCATTTCCATGCTTGGTCCAAGGATTCACAGCACTTTTCACTGAAGGATTATTTGGAATATAGATTGTTACACCATCTCTAGCAACACAACGCAACTTAATACTGAGTAAATATAATACATAGTTCATGTTCAAGCCACATAATGAATTATAACATTCGTAGCGACTAAAGAAAATCGGCATCCGGATATACCATCAGCTTTAGAACTGGAAGCCGTGGGTTTAGCCCATCCACATGCGTGCGGGCAAATGGGATTGAAAAAATTTGACATACCAGTCTTATCCAATAGTGGCTTGAAAGCTCAACTTGTTTTCCATTAGGGGAAATTTAAAACGTGATCGAATAGGTGGTCCGATATACCTTTGGCAGAAACCTTGGAATGCTAACGAACACTTCTGGGCCACGATTGGCTTTCGATTTCTCACTTCATAAGACTGAACTTGGGCAGAAGAAGGAGAGAGCTCTGTAGATGCATGTTAGCTCAAACCCCCGAATTTTTTCCCAGCCATTACTGTTATCTATCTGTTCGTGGAAAAGTCTTGACGAATCCGACAAGTTACCTTTTCAGAAGTTGAAACCACAGTTTTCAACTTCCGAAGCCACGTGAGCTGTCCACAAGCTTTCGCACTGAATGCAAACACACATGTCGCTTATTATGTTCCAGTGACCTCTTATTCGAATCAATGGAATGTAGCATATTTGGGTTCCAAAGGTGGGCAGTGGGGAATAGCTCTCACTGTTTATAAAATGCTCCCATATGGCACGCGTCTCAAATAGCCTCTGACAGCCAAGTCCAGCTTCTGGCCTGCACGAGTGGCTCCTCAAGCCCGGCGGAACTGCTTCTACCAACAGGAGAAGGGGCGAGTGACTGGTGCCTGAAAACCAGGATGCTTCGGGCAGATGTAGCTCGTTAGTCTGGGAGGGAATTTTATATAAGGGAGGCAAAACCCTGGTTTTAAACCTCCGCTGCATTGCGGGATACCCGATCGCGGGAAAGGATTCGGGAGAAAACCCTGAGGAAAACCCTGGAACAGGGTCTGGTAGACGGTTAGTTGGTGCACACCACCTCTTTCTGGCAACTCCCTGCTTCCTTGCAGGTCGCACTTGGTTGTGCAAAGGCTAGAGAAGCTGACTCGAACAAACGCCGAGTGGTGTTGGGGACGCCGCTTGGTACCAAAATTCCCAAGACACTTTATTGACGCTGACTCATTCTCCAGAACGAGATAGTCGCACACAAAAAACATATTTGGGCCTTTTCTCCAGAATTTGTTCTCTTAGGGGGAATGCCGTTGTTATCAAAATCGCGAGTCAAGCATTGCGGCTGGCTTAAGTAAGCTTTGTAATGGCTTGACACATTTGTGGTGTATCTTGGGAGTGAACGTAAGGCGCAGGGTCACCGCTGGAATAAAAATTATTGGGCCCCAACAACCCCGCGAAAATCACTGTATTGTTGAAGAATTACACACGCACAATGATAGGAAAGACGGTAGTAGTTACGGTGGCTCACGACTTCATTATGCAAAAAGAAAGTGGCTTCACTATCCTCACTCACGTTGCTTTTCTTCTAAATATCATTTGCAAATATAAATTCATTAACTACGAATTGTAGCGGTAACTAATCAGTATTCGCGCCTATAACCAGTTAAAGCTGATTCGGCTAACCGTTTCAAATAATTGATCAATCATGCACAAATTGTGTTGATGTGAAGAATTTTTTGAAGAAATATAGTAACGTTATCCGATCATTCGTAAATCTTTCGCCGAAATTTGTCGGGAATCTCTTGCAGACAGTATAGCGAAATGAAATTTTTCAACTCCGAAGTACACTTCTGGAGTCAATAATGCAGTTGAGTTTTATGCATTTGGGTCCAACTCAGCACTCCATGATTCGAAAAACTAAACTCATATTGCTCGACCATCAACCATGCAATTAGCAGGTCAATGTATTAACCTCAATGATGACCGAATGCTGATTGGCTGAAATTATGTCGTGCTTGACCAATCACAAATTAGCCGCTTCACTACGGCTGCACGCATGGCGGGGGTGAATGCAACAGCGCGCATGTGCGGCAGTGTGTGGGTCCAGTGGTGTTTGTGTGTATGGTTCGCGCACATTTAACCATTCGATTGAACGAAAAAGGTCATCAGATTCGCAGACTATAATCCGTGCATATTCGAAAGTCGCTCGACCTGACGTGGAGCACGTATTACAATCAAATCGATTCAAAGCGTACCGTGGCGCAGATCAGCTTTTTGCACCAGGAACTACGTGGAATACGTTGGAAATAGTTGATGTGAGTTTCTGTTTATTTTGTATCATTTGTTTACTCACGAATGTCGAATTGCATTGGGTATAGAAATTATGTCGCTTTTTCTCTCAATCTCAAGGAGAAAATGGGCAAAAATTATTTTTTCCATGCATCAGTCGAAGTATTGCGTGATAGAAATATTAGTTGACAAAGCTATGTTTAGATACTATTTATACCGCTCGGATTCGGAGTGTCTGTTTCCTTTGGAATTCCCTACCCGAAACTCTTGTCATCTCTCCCAGCATCGAAACGTTTATTCGAAATTTGGATACTTATTTGTTGCTAAACGATTTGACGACACCTGCATATTGACTCATGGTAACTATACAACTTGACTATACTTGACATTACATGTTTATTTTATACCTATTTCCTGAACGAATATTTACTATGCTATGGTAATTGTGAAGCTATGCGCTTTTTGTGACCATAAATTCTTGAATCTTGAGTCTTGATATTTGTAGTTGATCTGCAGTGCTCCTAGACCATATCATTTGAACTGACACAGATGCCAGCAAGGTAGCGCAGTCTCGAAATTCCCCTGAGGTCCCTACACATAATATTAAGACCCATCGAATTCTATTTTATTTATTTCTAATGCATTTAATGAGTGGAATACCACTGAGAAATGGGAGTAGGAGAATACTTACGGTTTGCACATGGGTTTGCTATATCGCTGTCACCTCAAAAACACATCAAGAAGCTCAGTTAGCATTTTGAGTAGGGTGAGGATGATAAGTCCGAAATAGTCCAGTCCGTGGGCGGGACATGAAGGACTTCAGAAGCGGAATGGATTTCCTCTTACTAACAATTTCTAGTGATTCACTCTTGTCGGCCATGTATAACTTGGCCTTGTATGATTATAATCACTATTTGTACTCTTAATATATCTGGAGGACCCGCACTATCATACTCGGTAGATGGACAGAATCGTGGTATCATAATAGCTAAGAATTTACACAATGATTTAGCGATTTATCAAACCAGTATTTTCTTATTAGCTCTAAAAAAAGATGAAGTGTCAAGATTCAACATTCAAGTCAATTGGTGAAATATGAGGAAGAATGGCCTTAACTTTACGTACGCTTTGTTGAAATAATTGTCTGAACGAAGGCCAACCTGTCTGCTTCTTTAATGAACACACGTACCACCAGGTATGAATCCTAAGTTGTCATGGAAACTCAGTACCCTTTTATATTCAGCTGAATTCTCATGGGTGCAAAAGCTTATTTGGTTAATTGTATTACTTTACACTGGTCACATTTAATGACATCCCATTTGTATTCATAGCAAAAATGGTCCTCTCGATAATCGCCCATATCTTCGTAGCTAAATATCACATTTATCTCTGCTAACATTGAACTAAACAATTCGATGATGCTTTCAGACTAACCAGCATGCCGACTGACTACATCACCGCCGCCAATTACACCGGAATGCCAACCTATTCAATGAGATCCCCAAACGAACATTACTTTCGTGCAACCCATCATCCCACCATCGCGGCAAACACGGATCCAACCCCTTCACTACATCCATTCTTCCCCATGTCCCGCAGTTTCGAGGCAGAATCGACCCCCATGTACCATCTACAAACCGCTAAATCCAGTGATCATTCATTCCCCGTACACATGCTAGACAATGGAACACGACCGGATATGAACGAGTCCTACTCAATGGGCATACACACTGCTCCATTCTACGGTCCTACCTTCAGGAACTCGGAATTAGAAAGCCGAACACCCCTGCATGTGCACACGATGCCAATACATGAGAAACAACAACACCTCGACGACTACGCAACGCGAACACTAGCGGGCAAACCACTTCATGAGTTGCTTCGAGCTAACATGGCTAGTTCCGGTTCGTCGGCGCCCACTTCCCCGAGAATGAAAGAAAAATCGAAGAATGCAGCTCGCACGCGCAGGGAGAAAGAGAACACCGAATTCTACGAGCTCGCCAAGCTTCTACCTCTTCCCGGGGCGATCACTTCACAGTTGGATAAAGCATCCATCATACGCTTGACAACCAGTTATCTGAAAATTCGTGCAATTTTTCCCGACGGTAAGTTGACCGCTCATTCAGTTGGATCGTATTGATTTTTCGTGGTCACATGATTCGGTTATCAGCTAGATGATGCGGCAAGTGATGAGATGTTCGTCGGTTATCATATGCAAAGGGTCAATATTCGTCTTGTTGCCAGGCTAATATTGGGGCATTCTCATCGATACATGATAAGAACGGCTGATCTTTTATCCGTGATTTTAAAAACAAATCTGGTGTATTAATTTAACGAACGTAAGCATATTATTATCGATTTATCCAAACAACCATTGTCGTTCAAATGATTTCAGTTTAATTGCAAGGTGGAACATTACAACCCCCACCCCCACTTGTATAGTAAGCAGTAATCAAGCCGAAAAGCACCTAATTTAACCTGGAATGTTTGAATACACTTATTGCCTGAGCATTGTGATCATGTGTGTGTGTGTGTGTGCGTTACCGCAGCATCGAATTGAATCAATACTGACTCGGTGAGGTTGATGATCATTTGAAGGTCAAAATCAAGGTCGATAATGAGAGGTTAATCAAACGGGTGGAATACGGTAAATACATGCTCATACGCTCAATTAGGCGAGTATGCTCTGTGGTCACCCCAAAGTGTAGATGGGTAATCGACTAAATCAAAGCTTGAAACCACTGTTCGACATAGTCTTAACTCGTCTGATCAAATATGCCACACACACGTATGGCTTGCGGAAAAACCTATGAAGCCTGGAACCAGGCGAAATACGGCACAGCCATATCTGGCTTATAATCAGGTTGTTGAGACTTAAAAGATAAATGCAAATACGACTGCACGCAGCTCATTGCCTGTTCAGCGTAGAAGTACGTCACGGTTTCAAATTCGTACATATTAAACAAACTATACGTGCTTTTCGACATTCTTCTCAAAACCCGTTTGCGCGTGTATGTTCCGTTCAACAACCAATGACGCCATCAGAGCTAAAAGCCAAAATCGGATCGGAGAAATGATATTCAAGCAAGCAAGAGAAGCGCTTGCATGCTCGTACCCAGGCACACTGGTCAGTTGAGACGCTGATTGTTAAACTTGGCGCGAGACGGTTGCACACATTTGGTAGATGACCCCTTGTCAAACTGTCTGTCCTGTTAAGTGTGGTCTGATGCGATTGTGAGAGTCCACTGGAAACACTTGAATTGTGTTCGCGATTCGCTGGACATCGGGTGTGAATCAAACCCGAGAGAAAGCTGTCAGACAAAAACGTGATCAAATGGGTGATTCGACAAGTTACAGGACGAACTTGCAACGGGAGTATCTGAACAATTGCGGAATGAAACTGGATGGTAAATCGAGTTATACAAGCACATCGTCTACTATAATATTCGCAACTCGAACAGGACTAGAAGGAAAGCATTCCATGTGTCCGACTAATTGCAAGCGAGCAACAACACTCTATAGGTCATCATCTTCAATATCGTGTTGTGGGAAATGATTGACCATCTTAATGTCCCGGTTTTCTACAAAAAACCAGTAAAGTTCACGTTGTTGCAGAATGGATTGTTCGAAGCATACCCGTTTCCATAGTTACCCATACACTCCATTAGTATCGACTGCCAGTTAAAACACTTTTGCTGTACGTTTAAAAAATGAATGTAGTCCTGAATATTTAATTTTCGAGATTACAAACAAGTTAGAATTATCTCACATCCACCTACAAACGGTGTATGAGCAATCGTGACAATATAACACTTTTTCACCAAGCGTATTAATAGTATTTGCAGATATCATATTTAGAAGCCTTGTGCGCGGTAAATTTGAATGGAACACTTTGTGAAGGACTGATCATTTTGTTCAAACGGCGACGATTTGCTATTTTCATGCGACTGAGAGGCTGCCTGATACCTATTCTCCATGTACACAATACCCAATACACCACTTCCGAAAAGAACCCTCACGATTTGGTCAGCAACATTCGGTGGATGAGCTAGCATACATTTGTTGGGAAAGGTTGACTGGTTTCATGAAACTTGCCAACAGTAGCGTCCGATTTCTTGTCTGGTTAGCATTTAGCTGCGGAAGCTTATGGGATTGTCTCATGCTGGCAAGGGATAAATTCACACCAACGAATTACGTAAAAACGTAATGAGGCCAAACGGAGATTGCATTTGAAAACCGCTGATAAATGGTCTTCTTACAACAAACCATGTTGTTCAAATATCTAAGTGCCGAGTTTTTTCTCTTACCATCTGTTTCCACGAATACGCCGGGATAGTAATCTTTGGTTGGGTAAGGTTTAAACCTGTGGTTCAGTTGTTGGCTAGTTTCCAATTTGATAACGCTTTCAAGCAGGAATCGTACAACTGACTGCACACTCGCTAAGTGGTTCAAGGTCAAACGGATACAAATGACAAATCTGTGTGTGGGGATGCGTACAACATACCACAGCCTACTTTAATTGGTCAGTTAAACTGACCACCCCCCTTCGCCCGTCTAGTGCTGCAATAAGAAAATAATTACATCAACACACTGAAGATTAATTTATGTGCCTCAGAACGTGTGCCGGGGTTTAGATCAGCCCGTTTAATGTCCACCAAGTGTCCGTCTTGTTTAAAAAAACGTGATTCGAGGTGCGGCTGATTAGAACGGAGTTTTTGTTTTTACGACCACAGTCATTTTACACACTGAGTCTTGACAGGTTTGCTTCTCACGAACGATGAAAATCGTTGCAGGTTGTCGCGGTGGTGGTGTGGAGATTTGAAGGGGTGACGGTACGCGCGTGGCAAAGCAAACGTGAGACGCGGGCTTTGTGAAAGCGTCACACAATGTTTACTTAGCATTCGCATTCTCAGCGGTTTGGTTTAACAATGACAACGACGGTTTCCATAAGATTACAACATGCGTGGAATCTACCTTTGCGGTTCGATCGATGATTGGTCAGGAACATTCTCAACTTTGTTCTCAACGGAACGAATGAAAAGGATAATCACTTTCAAAAATCCAGTAATAATGCGGATCCTGATCCTACTATCACTACCTGATGGGTGCAAACAGCACGAACTCGGTTGTGTGTGATGGAGATGCATGCAAATGAGCTTTTATATTCATGGTCATGGGTTTTAAACCCATGAGTGGGGGCTCATGCGATTGAACAGGTTGGTCGTACCAACCTTACCTAACAGTGGCATACAAGCGCTCATTGTTTACCATTCCTCCACTGTTTCAAGCGCATGCGGATCCTGATCTTACTGTCCCTACTTGATGAGTGCAAACAGCACGATGGAGATGCCTGCAAATGAGCTAGTGAAATATATTTTCGTTAGGCTGAGGGGTATTAACACGTCTATTTTAGCAACTATGTTATCACGTCGGTGGGATTGGGATCTTGGTTTCTTCCCAAACAAAAATATCACACCTCTCACGCTTCTTCGAGCAGTAATTTAACTACCTGTAAACATATCACAGCGCATGAATCGAACATGTCTCCATGTGACGAACCTCACCCTATCCACCTCGAAACGCACCTGAATCGGTCTAAAATTACGGGCAATATCATCGTCGCGCCCTCAATTAGCATAACCACACTTTCCGGTATGTATGCACACCAACGTTCGAACGCCCTAGGAACACGCCTGGTGTGTATGCCTTCCGCGTATGTTCTATAAACCCGAGGTTGGTAAGACGCCGCACTTATTGTGTTGTTTGCGCTGTCAGCTGACCAGGACGTGCTTCTCTGCGTTCCGAATTCATTCAGTCCGGGGGACCAATATAAACGGAGTCAAAACGCGCCAACCACCCTCCCGTTCGTTCATATTTGTTATTCGATAAGTGAGCAATTTCCGTGGGTTATCGATTATCGTGAGTGTTGTTTCAGACCGATAAGAAATTAATCAATTAAATAATGTGAAAAGGCGAGAATAAAACAGATATGTTAACTAGATTGAAAGTGTAATAGCCACTGAGAAGTTGAGCAGATTACAAACCTTGGATGCTCAAAATCACATCCTTCCTGAGCAAATAAGTCCTAATGCTGTGTATATAGAGGAATCTATAGTTAGTAAAATTGTATTTATTTACGATTCAATGTTATAACGAAAACCTTTTACTTTCCAGGTCTCAGCAATGATTGGCGAACCCTGCGGTATCCAGGTTCTCGAGCAAATGTTTACCCTCCAGAGAAGAATTTGGCTTCAAGTCTTTTCAAAGTAAGTACTCGGTTTATAGTTACAGTGAATGTAATGCCATTATGTATACTTTACTAAATACCCACGCGTTGGTATGTAATCGATTCACCCGACTTATCTTACTTGATAATAGTCAAGAATGTGTGTACGGAGTGCGCGATAACACATGTATTATAATAACTTCTGAATGTCAATTGATTCAATATTGATATTGATTGGCTTGGATACAATTACCTCGAGATGGGAGCTCACAAACAGGGGAAAATCCAAACCAATTTGTATTGGTGGATGCAAACTCAACATTAGGAACAAAATTTGTTTGGAGGGATATTTGCTATTTTATTAAACAGATTCATTGTTTTCCTAAACCCAATTTTCAGAATAAATTAGTTCATCTACTAACTAACTAACTAACTAACTAAACAAGGTTGATTGCTGCAGTTGTTTGGTAATTAACGCGTAGGTAGTAAAAATGGGATTTGTTTGCTTACGGATCAGTTCAGAAATCACGTGAAATACATAGGGCAGAAATGGTTTTAACCGGTTGGATAGCACATGTAAATCCATGGGGTAAAGATGTACAGTTTACTTTGATGCAGGGGTTTAAAGCTTTTATGGTGTAAAATATATGGGTTCAATGTTTGGATTGGTCGACATGAAGTTGTTTAAGTTCGATTTGAATATATCCAAGTTTGGTGAATGTGCAACATTACAGGGTATGGAGTTCCAGGTAAAACATACACGTACAGAATAAAAATACCTTCGGCGGTTCAGTCTCGAGTCAGGAATAAGTACTGTATAGTCGTGACTCCGGCTGGTTCGGGGTAGTAGTCGTGTGAATAGTTTATTCATGGGATGGTTGGGGGCATGCAGTATATTGAACATAAGAATCAAATCACCTCTAAGTCTGATGGCCTCAGCACCTTGTTAAACAGAGTTAAGCTACCACAAAGCTTATTTTATTTTATTTTCTCCATGCAAATTTTGACTACTCGTTGTACTTTAATACCTACCTACATACTTCTTCTTTTTCTTCAGTCAATGGACGGGTTTGTTTTCGTTGTATCACCAGAAGGGAAGATTCTCTACGTTTCGGAAACAGCATCCGTATTGCTTGGATTGTCACAGGTCAGTACTATCGACTCATTGAAATGGGATAAGTTGATTGATGAATTGATGATTATTCAATGCTATATTTGGAATGATGACGTTTGTAAAGTCTTGGTAACAAGGCTAGTGACGTTACAGATTTATAAATTTATTTGGAGATAGACTGTTGGCCTCCTTCGGTCGATGTCGACCATGGATGTACATCACAATCGAATCAATTTTTATGTTTTACAGCTTTTTGAGTGACTAAACAGTCCGATCTCTCCCGCAGCGCTGGCAACGATGGTCAAAACTGGGTTGTAGGGCGTCAGTTGCACGCCGGCGGCGTGAGCTACTTTCTGCAGCCAAGAGCTGTATCTGCTCCTCCCCAGCATGCAAACGACGATTTATACAATGCCTCCAAAGTGAGCGGTCAAGAGCAAGTTCTTCCCAGCTCGCGGGGTCAATGCCAAGAGCTTTCATATCTCTTTTGGAGATATATTGACTTCTAATAGTATTTGATGGTATTATAATTATTATGCTTGCAATAATGGTTCGTTTAGTGAATTAGTTTTAAAATGTCCAAACTCGCTGGGCATAGATAAGGAACGACGTCTTAATAATGAGAACATCGACATCCTAAACATGTGGAACAACAAATTTTATTGATTCACAGCAGAACTTGACTAAGTCTTTGAAATATCTACCCTCGTCATATGAAGACAACAAGCTAGTTTTCAGCGAGACATAGTAAGATAATTTTGAATCTAAAATCACATCCACGTAAGTTAACTTCCCACGAAACAAAATCACTAAATGATTCCCGGTTGAAGCATTGAAGTATCCGTTCCTCGTTTTCTATAAACCGACTTGAAAAGACCTTTTCTTCACACAGGTCGAAATGACGGGAAACGATCTAGCCGAATATCTCCATCCATTGGATCAAGAGGAACTTCGACACATCCTGACAATCCACCCGTCTGAGCTAATCTCAAACAATCATAGCTATGGTGAGTAGGACTCAATCCCCATTCTGGATTAGTGATGAGCACTCGAATGTCAGTGTGTGTGTGTTTATTCTCCCCCCCTCGAAAGAGTGCCGCTACGCACACGGCTACCCAGCCCCGGAGTATGTCACGAATTTGTCTGACATTCAGCGTCTGGACGTATTTTTACAGGTGTTGACGATGTGATTCAACATATTTCCGACGCGGACTGTAAACTATTGCTTCTCTTTTACATGCACAGCAGGGGGAAAGATAACAATGATGCGTTAGAGCAAGAAAGTAGCGTTCGGTTTAATGAGACTATCAATTAAATGTGTGTTTTAATTGATTAGATAACGCATGTGGTTTCAAGCTCGTTTTTCATCAAAGGGCGCGCATCATTTTTAGAATTTGAAATGACTCACGTAAATTCTTACGGCATATTTTTAGTTTTTGATTATACGTAAGTTTTATTTTAAGCCTTGCAAACTTGGTAAATTGTTTAATCACTCACTAAATTATCGAATGGCTCAGGAAAAGGACATATTAAGCTCCAGAGTTCTTAAGGTCACAACTTCTAGAGATATTCGGTAACTTTTTAAAAATATTGATTTTTTTTATTCCTCACAGAATTCACGTTAGAGCGCAGTTTCGTTCTACGTGTGAAATGTGTCCTCGCCAAACGTAATGCCGGTTTAACTTCGGCTGGTTTCAAGGTAAGCTTCTTTTTAAACGTTCTGAATGATCTGCAACGCTTCACAATCAGTCTGACCTCTTTTATTTTGTTGCCATATCAGGTGATGCACTGCAGCGGCCATTTAAAAGTTCGTCCAGTCTTGTTAGACGGCGTGCCTTACTACCAAAACTTGGGAATCGTCGCATTCGCCTATGCGATTCCTTCACCGAATGCGAACAACACGGAGATTCGTTTGAGCTCGGACATGTTCATGTTTCGGGCCAGTTTGGATTGGAAGTTGATATTCCTGGAGGGAAGGTGAGTAATGTGTGGTGTCTGATTTCCAGCGTGCTGTTCTTGTTTTTGTTGGCCTCCTTCGGTCGATCTCGACCATGGATGTACATCACAATCGCGTGAATGTTCATGTTCTGCATCTTTTTGAATGACTAAACAGTCCGATTCGGGAGGAACAATCTCTCCCGCAGCGCTGGCAACGATAGTCAGATCTCGGTTGTATTGCATCAATTGCACGCTGGCGGCGTGATCTGCGTTCAGCAGCCAAGAGCTGTATTTGCTACTCCCCAGCTTGCAGACGACGCTTTACACAATGCCTCAGCGTGCTTTAGGCATCAATGTATTTATTAGAGCAGGAGCTGAGATGCCCGGGTGTAACTGGGTGTAATCGGAATAACGCTGATGATGACTCGACGTTGCAGCTGATTATCAGGGGTACACAGTGGAGGGCGGTGTCTAGAATAGTAGAACATTCGCACTCGCTGAAACAACGTTATCTTCTCCGTCTTAGAGATCAGAGACAACACCAGTCAGAACTAATTTCATCTAAAGTCACCTAGTATTCACAAGCATTACTTCACATAGCCGGTATCTGCTGCTTTCGGGGGAAGGAGCAGATACAGCTCTTGGCTGCTGAACGCAGATCACGCCACCTGTGTGCAACCGAGTTCTGACTATCATTGTAAGCGCTGCGGGAGAGATTGTTCCTCCCAAATCAGACTGTTTAGTCATTCAAAAAGCTATGGAACATGAAAATTCATGCGATGTGATGTACATCGAACGAAGGAGGCTAACAACAACAACAACTTCACATAGCCACAGTGTCGAACGATTATTAGAATACATCCGTGTGGACAAATTGTAGTTCATCGGAATTGACAGATGCCTTTTCTCCTTCAGAATAACATCTTTCACCGGCTTTCAACCGCAGGAATTGATGGACAAGTCGTTGTATCAGTTGATGCACGTGGTGGATACAATACCAATGAGACATGCCCATTCAATACGTGAGTGAATACCGTAGTTTTTGTTATATAATATTCAAACTCAAAGATTAGGATTACTACAGGCATTGGGGTAATATTAATTACGATTCATTAGAATATTATACGTGAATCATGTGGTATTTTATTGTAATAGTAATACTAATAATATTGTTTTTTGCCATGAATCACGAATCTTGACTCACGAGTAAGTACTTACACCAAGTAACGTCGTAAGTTTTCAAGTTTACTACACCTCGTAAAACCTTATGGGACTGTGATGGTGTAATGATAATACTTGCGTGTTACAAGCGAGGGTTTGTATTTACAAGGCCACGCCAGTCGCATCTTCGAGCAAATCTGCTTAAACCCCTGTCCCTGTCGTTGTGGTTGTTCCTCGGGGTTGTTCGACTTCTTTGGTTGATACCCATTAAGGTTCCGTGCGCCGCAGCATCTCGGATGACTAAGCAGTGCTCTTCGGGAGGTATACTCTCTCCCTGAATATTCGACCAATCAGACGGCGATTGAATACTGTGCTGTAAAATGGATAGAGAGAATATTTAGAAAAATACTCACAGCGATAGATCAGCTTATATTCTGCTTAAATTAATTCATTATATTGTTACTTTGGTCATCCATAAGCGCCTTGACCACGAATCACTATGTGGTTCTGTGTTCGAACATCGTGGTTCGTTGTACGAACCCTATGCAACAGTGACATTCAAGTATACACTTGTTTACCATTTATCCACTGTTTCAAGGCTCATTGAACATAATCTTACTGTCGCCACCTGACGATGGCAAACAGCCTGAAACCGGTAGTGGTGTGTAAGGGATGGGGATGTGAGCAACACATTACTTTGGTTATCCATAAGCGCCTCGAGTGCTTGACCAAGAATCACTTTGTGATTCAATGTTTGAACATCGTGGTCCTTTGTAAGATCCCTATATAACAGTGGCATACAAGTTTAACTTTAATTATCGTCTTAGTTTTCAATCCACCAATCAGCAATTCAAAAAACCTGTAAACTGGTGTCTGGATAGCATTGAAGGAATCAAAATCGCAAATTTCAGAGTAGAATTCTTGGCTCGGCGTATCGCATTGCGTCGACATTTCAATGAGAAAGGCAACTCATGTAAACACTCACGCACGTGATTCGACAGGGTATACTTGGCGTTGTCAAAAGTAAATTGTTGGCTAAACTGCAACGATTAATCATGGTTAATTACGCAATTAAACGCAAGAGCAATGATCGGCAACGTTTCAATTGATATCACACCCACCCACCGTTGTTCATAACCATTCACGAGATTGTCCCTTGTTTTTCCCCACAGTTTTGAGTAAATCTCAGGTTACCACTCCGTACTATCGTTTGATGACCAAAAACGGCGGATGGATTTGGCTGCAGTCGTACGCGACCATTGTACACAACAGTCGCTCGTCTCGTCCGAACTGCGTGGTCAGCGTGAATTACATTCTAACGTAAGTCATCTCCCGGTTGAAGGTCGTCTTGTGTATCGATGGGTGTTTGCTGGGGTTGTCGTGGACGTAATAGAGACAACTCGCAAGCGGGTTTTTTACGTGGAAACATTCGACCGCTCACGGTATATTGTTGTTTAGTTTCAGTATTCAGTACAATGGTAAAACTTGAATTCAATCGACACGTATACCGTAAGGGGGGTGGGCTGTAAATGAGGCGAGTTTCGTACAACGCAATTGTTGCTCATTGAATACTGGACGGGCCTCAATAGAAAGAGAAATACTGCAGAATCGATTAACATTTTCTAGCAGCGTAGCATTAACAGCACATGTCTCTGTAAGCGAAGCATGCGCGTTACACATTCAGCCATCAATCTCATCAAGACCCTAATGGCAGTAAAACAGGGCTTTAATTATTGTTGATGAACCGTAATAGAGACTTGAGGAATTATCACAATCACCAGTGTCATGTCTGAGATTATTTTCCATGATACATCTGAATACCAATTTAACTTGTTGCAGTTGAAAGTGTATAACATGTTATTAAGCGGTAGAGATAGATCTTATCGATCCTTAAGTAATTTTTTTGATAAAACATGTAAAGTTTGACATTCTTGCCAACTCAATCAATCCGATGTTTTTGATGGTAGCATGCTGCGTGTAGGATGGTTAAAATGTGCTATAAAACTTGTCGGGTATAGTAGTGACTACTCATCCGTGCCAAGCCCATCGAACTATTCACAAAGTTGATCACAACGGTCCATAATGGAAGCACTGGATTCGCGTTTCGCTCTTATTTGAGCTCATCAGCAGTGCATATCCTCCGCTTCGGGTGGGACTAGAACCACCGACCATCACCATTGTAGTCCCACGCCTTAACTACCTGGGCTACCGTCCACCGTTTGACCGATCGCAATTAAGCGTTTATGAACTGTTCTCAAGACTGCCAGATTTGAGTAGCTTTGTTTGCCCGACCAGTTCAGTGGGAGCCAGCAACATCTGTTGTGATCGCCAAACCGAACAGATCTCCGTGTCAGGTCTTCCCATCGGATACAGTGTTAGCTAACACCGATTAGATCTGATGGGCATTGTTGTCAGGTATGCTTATGTAAGTATCTATAGATTTATCAAAAAATGTCAACAATATTAGACAGAAACACATGAGTATGCAAACTGTTTCACAATGGTACTGGATGAACGAAAAACGCGTATTGCCTGCAGTTCAAGCTGCTATGTTGTTGATGGCGTTTGAGTGGGTTATGTGAGAATTTGATTACTTGTTTGAAGACGTGGGTTAGTTGGCAGTTTTGAATTTTTCAAATGCATTTCGTATGAATCAGTACGAAGTCCGATGCGAAATCTGTCTCTCTGTGAATTTTCCAACCAAGGTGGATTCCATACATCTACCTTACACGCAATCTGGGGACGAATGTATGTTGAAATGAACGTGCAAATGATTATAGCGTCGAAAGAATCAAGAGCCCTTTTGCAGAAACTCAAATTGCTATCAACTTTGTTAGTAGTAGTATACTAATCTAATTCATTAGAAGTCGAATCTCTTCCATCTATATAATGGGTACCAAAAACCGGAAAAATAACCACAGAATCCAAGCACCATGCCTAATGTATGAAGTATCAGCACAAGGGCTGTCTGCTAATGGAGGGGTAGCTTTGTGTAGACTTTTTGTTTCCCAGAAGCTTCAAAGTCAAATAAAGACTAATAAAGGCCATGGTCCATCAAAGTATTAATTTCAGAGAGTTTGTAAAATCAGACTCACTACTTCTCTTGTTCGGTTGATAAGACCGTTGTTTACGTTCAATTTTAGCGGCGCCTTTGGTCATTCATTAAAGAATGCGGTAAAAGGCTACAACAACGGGCACGTAAAGAAAATAGTGAATATGTGGCATTAGTTTACCAATTTGAGAAACTTTATCATGAAATAACTATACATATATTATAATTCTGACTTATAGAATAAAATGCAACAACTTATAGCTAGAGAAGGTATACCTTTTGATCAATGGGTCTGATCTTACATGAATGCGGAAAATGACATCTGATTATTTGTTTCGGAAAGTGCACGTAGCAAACTAATACACACTCACACATAACATCCATTTCGTCTTACAGCGGCTTCGAGCATTGCCAACGCGTATTGTCCCTGGAACAGTGCACCGAATATTCTCAAGGTCATTCATGCGATCGCACAAACCTGGTGGAATTTCAATCACCACACCAACTAAACGACGGCGAACCACCAGCAAAACGTGAACGCCAAACTCCTCGACTTGAATTCCCTACAAACCGATCAATACCGACGATGAATCTTCATGACACACAAGGATGCATTCCTTCAAACTACGGTACGGTATCACCAAAACAATCTTATTTGACGGACGGTCGTTCACACCAAATTACCCCAAATCCATTCGAACTTTATCAAAACCAATCGAATGATTGGCTAACGAATAATGGCACAAAGTTGGATCAGCCTAATTGGGTCTCTGGAGATTTTTCTAGCCACCGAATGGGCGAGGTCAGGCCAAATGAGTGTCATTCCAGCTTACCACACCAGCAGACAGCCACCGGGAAGTTGAACGTTTGTTCGAGCACAATACAGAATCATGCAATGTTGTCTCGAGACGAATACTGTGCGCCAGAGAACTCTCCGAAGCGAATGAACGGATCTGTGTCTGAGCAGTATTCACCAATGTACCCCTTGACGTCGGTGGAAAAAGCGTACCCCGTGATGACACCAAACGCGTTTACGGTTTCCACGGGTGTTTGCAATGAGTTACCGTGTTCGGCCATAGAACATCACGAAGTAGTTTAGCAAGAAAATACGAACAGGAACACAATCACGAAATCGATTAATTTGCAATTTGCTTACGCTATGAAAATCGCTATGCTGAATAATGATCTTCAACGTGGATCTCAATGTGATACGGACTGTCATTTTGTTTTTGTTTTCAGATATTTTGCAAACATTGTTTACTATGTCATTGTGAATATCAGACAAATGTACTTATCACTTCAAAATAATTTTCAAACAAACTAAACTGTCGTCCTGTTTTACGCGATAAATTAAAAATGAGAGTTGAGAATTGAGTTGTGTTAGCAGATAGTGATACGCTTGATTGAAATCTGTCGTAAAATGTATGGAATTTATGACGAAACCATCAGAGACCGATCTGGTAAATTTGATGTCTTAAAAGTTGCATCTCCATAATCCAAAGAAGCATGGAAAGCGGTGTATCGTGTGAGGGAGACTGATACAGCTTCGGTGCATGGTCCTCAAGTGAAACGGTGTTTTAAACAATTCTTGATAACGTGTGAAAACTTCGTTCATTTTCATTGTCATTGACTGCAGTAAACATTGACGTTGATATCAGAGCGTTTTTGGGATAAAATTCCAATTTTTTTAATTCTCCAACTGCATACGTTAATCGTATAGCCTCTGACAACCAAGTCCAGGTGATCAGTTGCACGTTTGGTCCTGTTTGACTTGGCGGAACTGCTTTAACTGCTCGAGGAAGGAAGTGGAAGTATGGCATCCCGGAACCGGTTCGATATACTCAGGTATAGTTCGGACGTGCATGAAGCTGTCCATATACAGGAGGCAAACAGCTATTTATAGCCGCTACATCCCGGTATTTAAATCTAATAATGAAAAATGTCCAAAGAGTCAACTTTGATATAAAAAATTGGGAGCCGGATACATTTAGGCAGTTCGAAGTTGCATCCTCCCGGTAGAACATTGTTGTCCATATGCATCAGCCTGACTGTTGCTTTAGATACAAGGACTTGCATACAGAGCCAGTTTTGCATAAAGATAAGCCAGTTCTCCATGTTGAACTGTCTTTGCTTCATTCGACCACAATTTTTCAGAGCAGAAATGAGTAAAAAGAATCCGAACGACAATAGGCTTCCAAAAATCAACATCTCCTGATTCTTACTACAATAAAATACACAATCACTTAAATTCGAATCTTATCACGAACTGCATTTAAACAAAAAGCTACGACACCTTATTAACAATGTTAGTTGCTCTTATAATGTGCTACGTGCTAAAATACACGGGTACTAGATTGAGAAAAGTCCCTTACTTAAATGACAGCTAATCAGCCTTGAGGTAATTTTAAAATGACGATGAGAATAGATCAGTGGTTCTTAACCTGGGTTCGGTCGAACCCTAGGGGTTCGGTGAGTCCTTTTCTGGGGTTCGACGGTTTACCAACAAACTTTGTTGTGAAAATGATATGAGAGTGGCACTTGCCAAGACGAACTCGCGCATTCCTGAAATTGTCGCTGTGAGGCAAGAACAAAGTTTACATCGATTTGCGGTAAATATTCATTTTGTGTTTTTTTATGTGCGAAATTCATGTTGTGTTGGTTTTTTCTTTCAACACAATGATTTTGTGTGCAAATGATGCATGAAACAGTTTGTGCACTTATACAGTATATAGTTATACATATATGTTTTGATTTGGAACAAAAACACATTTTTTCCAACTACGAAGGGTTCGATGAATGCATGTATGGAACTTGTAGGGTTCGGTACCACCAAAAAAGTTAAGAACCACTGGAATAGATTAAAGCAAGAGTCCTCATTGATTGTAGTCTTTTGGTTACTCGATGCTTAATATATATCAAAAGAAATAGTAAATATGAAGTCGATAAGAGCCAAGGATATCCAAGCAGTTTATTTTCATGGTCATGGGTTTTAAACCTAGTCTACATGAGTGGGGGCTCATGTGATTGAAAAGGTTGGTCGTACCAACCATACCTAACAGTGGCATACAAGCGCAACTTGTTTATCATTCTTCCACTGTTTCAAGCGCATGCGGATCCTGATCTTACTGTCCCTACCTGATGAGTGCAAACAGCACGAAACCGGTCATGGGGTGTGAATGATGGAAAAGCATGAAAATGAATATTTTGTTTCATGGTTATGGGTTTAACCCCATTTAACATGTGTTTGGACACATGCTTTGAACAGGTTGGTCGTACCAGCTTTATCCAACAGTGGCATACAAGCGCAACTTGTTTACCATTCTTCCACTGTTTCAAGGGCATGCGGATCCTGATCCTACTGCTCCTACCTGATGAGTGCGAAAAGCACGAAACCAGTAGTGGGGTGTGTGTGATAGAGATGCATGCAAATGAGCTTTTTTATTCATGCCAGCGCTGCGGGAGAGATTGTTCCTCCCGAATCGGACTGTTTAGTCATTCCAAAAGCTGCAAAACTTGAAATTTCACGCGATTGTGATGTACATCCATGGTCGACATCAACTGAAGTAGGCTAACAACATTCATATCATGGGTTTTAAACCCAGTCTACATGAGTGGGGGCTCATGTGATTGAACAGGTTGGTCGTACCAACCTTACCCAACAGTGGCAATCCAACAAAAGCCCGCAACTATTTTTACCATTCTTCCCTGATTTTACCTGATCCTACTTCTCCCACCTTCATGAGTTTTGCAAACAGTTCGATGGAGATCATTCAATTAGTTTTTTTAGCCAAGATAATCCGTTTCGTATCCCCATCGAGCTATACCATACATTGTGTAAGTAGACCAAGAAATACATCCCGCTCTGCTCTCTACTCTAATTCCTGTGTACTAAGCGATTGAAACCGTCACAACTCACAGCTGTCTACGGAAGACGTCACGGTACTGCTACTGCTAAAACGCGTGTTCGGGAGTTTCACTAAGCAAACCGTTCATCGAATAATTAATACGTACTTGAGGCCAACCATGGAGTATGCGGTTCAGGCTTTGTCACCCTGGCTACAGAAGGACATGAGCCTCTTGCAGAGAATATATCATCGGACTACCAAGCTCGTACGCGGTTTGAAGCACAAACAATACGAATATCGTATTGCAAGTCTCAATCTATTCGACTTTCGCTACCGCCGTCTTAGAGGTGATTTGATACTTATGTTCAATAAACTGCATACGCCCAACCATCCCCTAAATCAACTATTCACGCGACTACCACGCAGAACCAGCCGGAGTCACGACTATACAGTACATATTCCTGACTCGAGACTAAACTGTCGAAGGTACTTTTATTCTGTACGTGTATGCTTTACCTGGAACTGCCTACCTTGTAATGTTTCACATTCACCCAACTTGGATATATTCAAATCGAATTTGGACAATTTCATGTTGACCAATCCAAACATTGAAACAATATATTCTGCATCATAAAGCTTTGAACCAATGCATCCGAGTAAACTATACATATTTACCCTATCAAACCGGTTGAAAACAATTTCTGCTCTATGTATTTTCACGTGATTCCTGAACTAATCAGTAGGAAAACAAACCCCGTTTTACTACCTATGTTATTTGTAATTCGCATATTATTCTGTGGTTTTTGTAAAGCTATGTGCTTTTTGGACCATTAAATTGGATTGAATTGAATTGAATTGAATGATGATGATGAAGATGATGATGATGATGATGATGATGATAATGATGATGACAATTATGTTGATGATGTATTGAAGTATGAGGTTAGATTTGGTCATCTTGTCAAGTTCAGCCTTGAACATGTTTAGGATTGATGCAAATGTGATATATATGAGCAGAGATTTCCATATAAAACTAACTCGGACTGCAAAGAAGAACCTTTGACAATTTGATCTAGAGTGTGTAATAATTAACTTGTAGCCCTGTGATCTGCTACCACGTGCTTCTTGCCGATGGAACTGGCGTTCCGTTGGGTGATCCACTGTATGCAGTATGTTGAACAGCAAGATCAAGTCACACTTGGCACGACGGTAAGAAAAGTTAAACAAGTTCAGAGATGTAATCCTCTCCTCGGGTGATCAGTTTTGTAGCGCGGTGATATAGGCGTTGCAGCAAAGCCATGTCCTTTGTAACCATTGGGACCATGCTTGAACATGTTGCTCAAATATTGACCGAATATATGTGTTCATTATCCGTGGGAGTACCTGTTTTTGAAATTACCGAAGATAAATCTGAGAGGGGCCAAAATTTGGCTGGACTTTCTGTATACCACAGAACAATACCATAAAGACTTCAAGTTACTGGTAATCCACACACCCAGGTCTTTCTCTTCCCTAACCCAAGATAGTTGCACAGATCCGAGAGATAATGTGAATTCGAAGGATTTACCGACGTTCAACATTTAATATTTCTGGATGTTGTTAGGTAAGTAGTTTCTTATGGACCACGAAGAAGTCCATCGAAATCTTTTTCTTTACACCTATCAGGAGTGGTGAATAATTTTAACGATGCTCGATTAGCTCATGTAATTTGTTTGTCAAGCATTGTGCGTTTGTGTACAAACATTTAAAGTTTGTCTGGATAAAAGTGTCTTGGATTGTGATATTTGAGT
>JACCGJ010013630.1:0-86634 GCA_013407085.1 Atriophallophorus winterbourni
TACCCAACAGTGGCTTCAAATTTCGAATAATGTACAAGAATTGTCATGATCACCATTTCGATGTTGTAACATATAAGCTTAATTTATATAATAATAAAAGTTTATACAATTTTTTGCTCTTTCTCCTTGCATGAAAGTGTATACGTATTTTTCACAATGACCAGATTAGATCCAAGCCCAATTGTAGCTGAGTCGAGCCTGTAAGTTACGCTTTTTTATGTTTGCACAATATGCTAGCCGAAGTCTGGAACGATTTCAACCCAATATTATTCCCGGAAAAAACTTGCTGGAATTTTAATAGTGTTATAGATCCTGTGGGGTTAAGCTTTAAACATTCTATCGATAAATGCCGGAAACCGCAGGTAAAGTTTTGTGAATTATATCTAATGAATTAAATCTAATCTAACACGATAAACGAGTATCGCGCGCTCAATCTAAAAAAATTGTGAACGATATTATACTCAAAGCTTCATTGCTGAGTTTCTCCGAAAGCTTAATGAAAACAGCAGTATCTATTACGAAACCCATGTCAGAATCGTAGACATAAAGCTTTTAACAAAAATTTATTTTAACTAATTTCGCACATGGAAAACTCGAAAACAACCAGTAGTATTGATGCTGGCGAGTAAAACCACACGAATGTGAGCTATTCATCATACGCTAATCCTCCTTTTTGCTACAGGACAGAAAATGAAACAAAATGATTTAATTTCCTGTCGTCTTTACAATACACATACACATACGAACAAATAAATCCGCAGACAGCATATCGTCATTCGGTCCAAAGGGGTTCTAATCCTTTAACAATTTGAACGATTTTTCATTAGACAAGAATGAGCAGTCGACTGTTTGTGACTGAACATTGCGATGTGGTTTGACTTGTTCAAATGTAACCATGTATGCATGGCATTTGAGTGCGGGCAACTCGATCCCATTGTATGTTTGAACATTTTACGTTTTCCTTGAAGTTGAGAGATTAGAGAAACTGACCAAACCGTTTAACGTGATTGGCTAAAAATAATTATTGGCTTAACATTTCTATTTAGCGAATAAACTGACGGGTGGCATGATTAACCACACCCGCGAAATAAGTAATTTATAGAAGGAGTGATGATGTTTTCGATCAGATTATAAGACTGATGTGATTGAGTTAGAAGAAAATAATTTCGGGGTATTGAAATAACGTTAATCTGCACATTATATAAATGGTTAATTTCAAGATTGCTCATGTCTGGACCTCAGTTTTGACAAACGGTTTCATAAGGCCGGCTTAAACCACGCCTAGATATCTGAGGCCATTTGCACTCGAAGGACGATAAAAAGTTCAGCAAATGAATTGGAGTCTAAGTGCAAGGGTTGAGCAAATCTATACCTCGGTCGTTCATAACATTGTTGGGCGTTCAACCTTAAATCGTTTTGCGATGATGTTTTGAACAGCGTGTTTCGTTGTACGAACATTATTCAATAGTTCTTTTAATTTATAACATTTTTACAAATTTTTCACAGTTTTAATGCTCTCTCTACTTAATAATAAAAAAAGCACAAGAAGCAATTTGTCGAATGTAAGTGCAGGTATGTGAGCTAAACAATGCTAAAACTAAACTCGAACAACATAACTGTATCGAGTTTTGATGTGTGAGAGTTAAGTCCAAGATAAAATTATCATTGCTTATTTCAAAAGCCATACTCAACGAATCTCAAAACAAAATAAATTAAAAAAATATTTAGCACAAATTAGTTTGGAATGTTCCAACTTTTTTGGCTAATCTTTCAGTAGAAAAATGATTGACGGATAAAAAAATTCATGTTTGGCGTACAAACATGAAGAGTTTTCTTCATGTTCGTTATTCGGTCGCACATTTGTTTTATTAAAATGATCTATTGTATTGTATTGATGTATTGATATATCAAAATCCTCTGGCTTGCAACTGATATTATTGTCTTCAACTTCGAGAATACGGGAGTTTAAGCCAATATTCCATATTCCAACACAAGTAAGAATAGGGTCGGCATACGTCTAAGTTATCAGTAGCATGGAGTTACAGTGGCCAGTGATATTTCACAGACTGAACAGTGTGCTAGTTTAGCGAGTGGGAGTAGAAAAGCCGGAAATGATTGTGTCAGGTCAGTTGAGGTCAACCAGTGGCACGTGACCAACCTCAGGCCAATTATCGCATCTCTGTTTCATCGGTCAAACAATAACCACCCTACCACCCGTGGTGCACGCACACACATCGATTGTGTCTCGATTCATCCGGTGGTCAACCTTTCCAACACTGATCGCATTTACCCACGAATCCCGCAAAACACGAGAAGCCGATTGGTCAAAGGCGTTTATCACGCACAAAACAATGAACAAACCACACGCATATAGGCAAATCCAGCAAGCACAACACTGATCCTCAAACATGTCTATCCCGGTTGTTCGATCTGATTTGTCGATCGTTTCGTGTCAAACGATACGCTTCAAGCTCTCGCCATACAGGGCTCGTTTGTCCGAATTTGATGATCACATATCGTTCTATTGTGACTGATCTTGTCCGTCTTCTCATGCTCCCGAACATGTTGTCATTCTAATCATTCAACGCAGAGCTTCCGAAACCGAAATATTACGAGTTCGTAATTGTCGCCGTCGATCTTTTCAACACTTCATGCTCTTGTGTTGCGCTGGTGCGTAGTGTTCTGCATTTCATTCGAAAACTCGTGATTAGCACTCATCTATAATGTACTTTGCACCTCCACACTAGGCCGTAGCCATAGATTCCGGATTATGTACTGGACCCGCATTAAAAAATGGCATGCTGAGGTTTTAGGGTCAAGCACATGTTCCTAAGCTATGAGAACACGCGGCAGAATTCCATTTACGAATCACTTGTCTGAAGTCCATACGTTCTAGCCATTTCCACAAAGCGGTTAATAGAAAACAAATAGCCTGTCTTCAACAGCCTACTTTAAGAGATTGTGCGAGATAATCCTCAAATCTTTTTCATCTCGCCTTCAGTTTGTAGATGTTTGCGTGTCGGACTATATTTTAGTTTTGTCGACGAAAGTAACAGTGATACCAAGAATGAAATTATTAAAATTACAATGTTGCTAGGATAGCTGGAAAAAGTAATTCGTAAAATTCTGAGTATCATTCACACCCTCAATTTATAGAGATACATTTGCTCTAAATATAACTAACAACTGCACAAAGCGCATAGCTTTTAAATGCGGAAATATTGTCATGTTTTATGACGATATGTTCTACAACAACATATGGCATGTGAACCAACCCTAGACATCAGCTGCACGAGCGTCAACCTGCATTCAAAAAGAAGAAATGTGATGAAAAACAGAACTTCTGTCCCTCGAGGGTCATTTTAGTCAATGGTGTGTCGCAACATCATAATTGCCCTGGTTATAAAATACGGGCTTTCTGTGTGGTTTTTCCATAAATCACATGACCTGTAAAAATCAATACGAAATGTCTGGACAAGTTTCGTGCCTGTTAATTTAGGCAGTTTCAACACTTCCAGCATTCTTTTAGATCGCATCAGAAATCAAATAAATGTTTGAAAACTACGTGAAGTCGTATGAATATTAGGCTCAATTTTACGACAAATTCAGTTTAGATGTTTTCAGATGATCCAGAGTTCAATCGCAAAACCTTTATTTGATTTACGTTTTTAGCAGCGAAACTGTTTAAAAAATTTCGACCAAAATGTTTAGGTCTGTATGGTACAAAATATGTAAAGCTTGTTTTCGTGTAGAATAATCATTCAAATTTATATTTCATTTAGGTTTTGAAATATTTTTGAGCATAATCCTGGGTGTTTTGATTCTCTATTTTGAATAATAACACCTTTTATAGATTTCATTGGTTTTAGAAGAATTATGTACACAGATACAATGAGTATTAAGAATTTTTCCTTGGATAATTTTGTAATGATAATGTTTGCAACTAGCTCTCAATATTCTTCCAAATAACCGAACGCATTGTTTTTTTTAATCAGCGCTCGACCAGGTAGGCCGTCCAAGCGTTTCATATCCTCAAGTTTCTCTCCATCTAATCCAACTTCGGACCGCCTTATGGAGCCCTTGATAAAGACATCGCGTGCTACCGCCCTGGGTAACTCAATGGACGCCACAAGATGGTTATTGCCATCGAGAATGAACAACGAGTTCCGATTTTCTAAAAATAATGACACCCTCTCGATACAACCTACAATGTCCTCGGTTGGTCTGAACACTGATATTTTTGGATACAATGTGGCTAGAAATTTTTCACAAAATGCAAATAATACAAACGGATCAATCGAGAACGATAGTGAAAAAGATGAGTGCGTGAACACGAGGATGAGAATAGATTTATTTCCCCCAGAAGGAAAAGGACATCTTGAAACTTTGGAAGAATATTTACTTTTAAATCGATCAACCCGAGCCGTGAAGAACAATTTTGATCCGTTTTCTGATAAAGTCGAGTCAGGTAGGTTTATTGTCATAAGATGCTGTTTTCTTCTGCTTTCAAAATATCATTAACGGAATTATTCTAATTGATCAGTTCACACTGTTCGATAACAGATACATAAAAAACGGTTGGTTATGTTTCGAAAACAAATTGCTGAAGCTGTGAAACATATGGAAGAACTATAAAGTTCATTTCAGGTATATGTCGCGTACATATTCAGGACAGTTTTGCAGAGTTCTGATTCTAAAATTTTACGTTCCGTAGGTGACTGCATGAATCCAACATCATCACCGGTTGTGGTGTTGCAACGAAACCTTATTTTTTGTATGAATTATCGCTAAACTTGAAGTGTCCTTGTCGGGCGACTATGTCATGTACTCATATCCAGTTCCTTTGTCACGAAATTGTAAATATGGTATAAATTAATTTACGGGCTTCGGTGCTTGGAAATCTCAGGTATGCTACCGACTACGAATAATGCCGTATAAGTCTTATTCCACCGTAGCTAGAAACTGCAAGCTTTTGTTACCATTTCCTCACTGTTGCAATACATTCTGATCTTCACCGTACTGCCTTTACCTGATGAATGCAAACAGAACAAAACCAATCCTGTTTTATGTGTAATAGTAAAGCATGCGAATATTGATACAAGGTCAAATCTGCGACCTAGAACAGTTTCGACAACAAGTCCGCTTGGTAAAAAATCATTCAAGTTACAAGTATACCGGAGCCACTTATGTTAAGTTTTTGGTGTTTAAGATGTGTTGTCCATTTATAATTTGATTAAAATCGAAAAATGAAATCTTTTTTTAATGCTAGTTCAATCAGAATCGTCAAATGCCCAATGGAACGGGAACACTGAAGTTACCACAAGGAATTTAAATTCACAAATAGAAAAGCGAAACAAAATCTCCACCCCTATGTTTCAATACGCTAATGCAAATGAAAATCTGGCCAAATTTAGTCGCCGTAACTCGGAGGAAAAGATCAAGTTTTCAGCATCAATGCTTGCTGGATCACCTGAGGATCAGATTGATGACGATGCAGAAAAAATCGGTTTCACGGTTCCAAGCAAGCCTATCAAGTCAGATGTGGTGGAGCAAGGGGACAATGCAGAACACGATGAAGGTTTTAATTTTAACTTATGTGACCGTGAGTCTACCTTCGGCAATTAACATGTGCATTTACCATTTCGATTGTTCCAAATAGGAATTTTACGCGGTGACTTATATTTCAGCTGAAGACGCAAAAGACAATTGTATTTAAAACAATTTCAAGTAAATAGGATAATAAAATCGAGTGTTTTCAAAAACTTATAAATTTTGTATTCAAATTCATTCAGATTTGCATGGTTTAACCAATCAAATCACTTAATTGAATCTTATTTTTTCACATACAGCAAAGAAACTTTCATTGTTTCACTTCGATGCCGTACTCAGCGACCTCATGAAAATATATAGAACAAACGGTGTTGACCTACAAACTTTCGCTTCCGTTTCAGCGAAATCGAACAATGGGAATGCTAGCCATGGCAGTTTGGATATTTCGAGCTCCGCGGAGAGTGATTCGACTCTCTCGTCAGAAACGTTGGATCGTATGACTTTTGGAAAGCATTCAGTAATGCATAAAATAATATTTGTAATGTTTTCTCATTTTGAGTAGTGTCTATGAGTTGTCTTAAACGAAACTTGGCAAATCACATCAAGGAATTAATCAAGTAGCGCTTGTATGGCATTCAAGCGCTACTTGTTAACCATTCCTCCACTGTTTCAAGCGCATGTGGATCCTGATCTTACTATCCCTGCCTGATGAATGCAAACAGCACGAAACCGGTCGTGGTGTGTGTGTGAAGGAAATGCATGCAAATAAGCATTTTGGATCAAGGAAGTATATTTATTATTTCCTGGTCTGATTTAGTTGGAACATTTTGCATCCCAACTTCACCAACTCAACAAGCCAGTAGAAGTTTATAACACAGTTGGATGAGGCTTTATTTAATCATTACTATCTCAATGCCATCAAATGTGTTTTTGAAAAAAATAAGATCTTAAATTTTACTATCCTGTATTATTTTGTTGAACTTAATGTTTCTTAGACACTTAAAAACGATGTGACGAAAACTGTTTAAAAAATAACTGCAACGTTGAGAAAACGTGCACGTTTATTGCTTCAATTATAAAGGTCACATTTTGCTACAAAATACAATAGTATACTACTATAAAATGCTTTTCAATTGGATCCATAAATCCTGTGTTCATCTCTGATTTCACTCACTAGATTGAGTGCTTTTCAGTCAAATATTTTCCGCCATTTTATTAAACATTTTACATATGCAAAGTTATACTTGTATGCCACTGTTATTACAAAGAACCACGATGTTCAAATACAGAAGCACAAAGTGATTCCTAGCTAAGAGCTCGAGGCGCATATAAAAGGCCAATGTATTTTGGTGCTCACATCCCCATCCCTTACCACTTTACCACTGTTTCAAGGCTCACTGAACGAAATCTTACTGTCTCCAAATGATGACGACAAACAGCCAGAAACCGGTTTTGGTGTGTAATGGATGGTGAAGTGAGCACCACAATACATTTGGCATATGCTATTCCTAAAGTAAAATTTGACCAGCGTGCCCCCCTATGTTAGGTAAATTAAATGTTCATTTCTGTATTCATACCCCTATAATAAAGTATCTCATATACTCCAAACCAACAGCTTACGACTCTCGAAAATACAAATCATTTCGTTGGATCGATATCGGGTAAATGTGAATTCCCCACCGGATTCGACGAAAATACTACACCGAAATTTCTGACTCCTGGCTATTACCTCTGGCTGCAATTCATGGCACGAACTTTTATTGAACAATATGCAACGTGGAACAATCATTTGCAAGCTGAAAACACCTGCGAAAATTCCAACGAATGTACTAAAAGGTAGTCCAAGCAAAATTATTTATAGGAAATGCTGGTCCGATAATGATATACCAATTATTGTATAAGAAACCTAAGAAATGTGCTTTGTTTTTCAGAAGGTTATGATCCAATACATGATGAATATTTTATCAATCAATTCGTATATAGACTTTGATTTACTATGAAGCTCATATGACTGATTGAAGTTGGCGCACAATGAGCGTATTTGACAATTTTTCAGAGATATTAACTAAAACTCCATTCACAGAGTGCAACAGGATTCGTACTTTTGACGAGGACAAACAACACGAAACCGGACATGGTGTGTGTTTGTTGATTCCTTTCTGAAGACAAAGCGTTTAGCTCCATCCACACGTATGTGCGTACATGTGATTTAATAGATTACATCCAGAATTATTTAACAAGTTCACACCCGGCAAACTTAATTATTTATAAACTCTGAAAATTTTTATACATAGCATAAACATATGTTACATATATGCAACATGTAGTACATTATTGACGTCCGCGTTTCAATCGGGCGGCTTAGTTTAGAGTCCTGTCGTGGTTGCATGTTTGGATGCGCTTGACCGAAATCCTTGTCATAAGCGGGTTTAAAATGGATACGATTAATTGCTACGAAAATTACTACAACAGCCAGACACCCTGCCCAGCGAGTCAAATGTAAGCAGTGTGAGAGCTCGGTGATAAATTTATTGCAAACATACACGGGTCATATAGACCAAATGGAAAAAATTGCACGCCATCACAATTAAATTAAATGCTTCAATCTGTTTACATTTCATACAGTAAATTAAGTTGATTTAAAAAGTCAATTATTTTTTAACAATTATTTTGATCCAATGATCTCGTACTTCTTGATTTCAGTTGAGAAACTCTGCCCCGAAGTCGTATTTCTGTATATTCTTAACGTGTTAACTTCTAATCATTTTGTTCGTAATGAACAGTACCAATTGTACAACGTGTGATAAGTAAAAATAAACTTTTCTTACAATCCTCCTTACATGATTGTGCACAGGGTGAGATTGAAAATTTGGAATATTTCCAAGAATATTTACAAAAAGATATGCAATAAATGTCCCACACGGAATGAGGAAAATATCCGGGGATATTCGCTGCGAAGCATCTTTGCGTGATTAATTTAATTGTCACCAAGTTAAGCTTTCCAAACGCTTCGTTAACCGAGTATAAAAGCTTCACCTTTTTTGGACTATATGCTGTTCCAATTGCTGCCAATTCTCGTAATTGAATCAAACCAGTCGAATGCAAAGTGGTACTTCCATTCAGTTCACTTGATTGCTCACGCAAACATTCGGAATGCGCGGTACATTATTGTGCAAAGCGGTGAGCTAAATTTACGCATTGCATGCGTTCATCACCTTGGGCAAATGGACCGATTATCTAACGGAATCCAAAGGATTGGTGAAATAATAAACAATGGCATATTAACTAGCGCGCAAATCTAGCAAAAGATCAGCTAAAGCTGACTCTATTTTCAAACTAACTAATTTTAAATATTTAAGATTTAATATTTATAGTGAAAAAAGCATATAGTTTTACAACACCTTAGGATAAACGTATGAAAGTTAAACAAATCGTTAATTTAATGTTTTCTTCAAGGTGCTACAAAGGAGGAACACAATTAATTCCAATTGTGACATGGAGGGGTGTGTGTAAGAAGGAATCACTATGAGATTTCAGTAAACCGGGCCAACACAGTATTATTCAACATAAAACATCCTAACGTTTGATTGAATTTCATTTCGTTTGGCGAGGAAACAATTTCTTCCGGTTAACTGTTCCACGAAAAGCATACACGGACTGCATAAAATTACGGCGATAGTTTAATCGGGAATGTGATATTTGAATGGTCTGAATGTGACTGCGGGTAGGGAGATTGGAATCCATTTTAAAGAGGTTTCCGAGTGGGTGGGACCCCGTGTGGATTATTCGGCATGTTAGGATTAGGTCAGCTCGGATGCGTCTGCGCTCGAGTTAGCACAGTCCAATTCTAGTCAGTCGGTTCTCCAAGGGTAGATTCTGCAATCCAGTAATCACTTTAATTACCTTATGATAAAACCATTCGAGTAGCGAGATAACTTTTTCGGTCCATGGTGTCCAAGCTTGTAGTGCATAGTCCACAACTGGATGTATTGAGTACCTTTGACAATGAATCCGGTAGGAAACGCCCGAAAAATTGTCTAAGTTATTTGAATACATTGCATACACTTTTATAGAGGGTCTCGCACTGTATTCATTAGTTTATTTATGTACATAATCATACGCAAAGTATATACATATCTATACATGCACATAAATATATTGTCAGCATTCAGTTCGAAGAACTTATTGCTTTGGTCCAATTAAAAATGTTATACTGAACAAAAAATGTAAATCTGAACCTGAAATTTAGAAGTTTGCAATGTAAGTTGGACGTGACCTACCATACTTCTCAAATATGAATGCAAATACAGAAAAATAGAATCAGTCTCGCTATAAATCGGTTTTTGTGAAATAAATGATGATCTATTAATGGTTTCCAGTGGCAAGTTGTTCCTGGAAAGAGTTAGCAGAAAGCCTACTGTTGCAAACTTCATCCGAAATAGGGTTAGATTCAGTAGGGTAGTGTAAATTATACTCGGTGAATTAGCAAGTTTGAATAAATCCGCATATTCAACTTTATTGAAATTCTCTCTAATTCCAGACGTCTGCTTAAATTATCTGAAAATATTTTTAGTAATATTACTAAGCTCTAAATGTTCAATGTCACTCTGGATAGAACCAAATTGTATTTTAGATTCAAAATAATAAGAAATATGATTGATAATAAAACATTTGCCCATTTTAAAATAGATATATTTAGATTTACATTTTTGAATAAAGCTCGTCCTTAATTGTCTAGTTATCTTCAATTACTTCCATTTTGTTTCATATTGTACAAGATTTTTAGCGCAATTCATTTGCATTAAGGCTCTGAGATCATTTGTTGGAATAAATGATTAAATTTTCCAACAATCACTAGCCACACTTGACTGAGGATAGTAACGAGAGTACGATTTTGCCGAACGAATATTTCACGAATTTAAACGATGCGTATCCTGCTCAACAACTGAGAAATATCTGGTAAGGCGTCCAAAAATTAAAAGAGCATTAAATATGTCAAATTACAATGACCATTAAAAAGGACTCCGATTGGAACGCATGGAAATATGGATTTTTCGTTTAAGCCCATGGCTATAGCCTGGTCATGAACGTCAACACGTGATTGTAAAGCCTGGTGGTGCCAGTCTTATCCAACACTGTCTTCCAGATTCAACGTGGTTACTAATGGAATCAATTATGGATTACATGAGTTGCATTTTTTCGTTAGAATACAAAAAACAAACAGTAACTAAGAATCTATTGTCTTATAATATGCAATAATTTGTGTAGAAATTAAGGGAACACAATTCATCCACGCATTTGGTGTTAATTATGTGTGAAATATTCCAGTTTATTTTTATTGGAAAATTCACATCACAATAGGCGACAATTTTTTGGTTAAAATAACAAAGCTATGTGGCATGCTGTCAAATTTTGAATTAGATTCGAATAATAAAATACAATATTTACTGGTGCATGGAGAAATAATCCACGTTTAATATTGCAATATAACTATCGACATATTCTGTACTTCGAATTCATTCTAAGGAATCGCAGTCATGAATCAAGAATCAAGATTTTATGGTGCAAAAGGCAATCGCTATATATACCATTAGATGACAGCTATAGAAATAAAAATGATGCGCTCAAAATTCTATTGAGTTGTTTGTTTTGTGTGAGCTCATATGGGTCCATATACAGAGCCGACAGTCAAGTGCTATTTGATATAAGCATATAGTTTCGATTTGAAATCACGGATCTTTAGAGCGTTCACAATATTCTGTGATAGTGAATTCCACAGAAAGCAAATACGCAGCGAGAAGAAATGACGTCTACAGTCGAGTCTTGATTGAGTTATAACGAGACAGCTTGAATAGCTCCATGTATTATTAAAGGAACTGACATTTATCAAGTCGCGAAGAGGGTGATTTTCCATCCAAATTATATTATATGTTAGTCACATAGTGACAGACTGAAACATCTAAGCTATGGCGATATGGAAACAATTTACGCGCGATTAAACACGAATAATAAATTCCACATTTTCCAAGTAATAGAGCAATATTCCAAGAAAACTAGCATAACTTCAAAGCCTTCAAAGCTTTTAAATCGGTGGTGCATAAAACCATTTACTCCGCCATTTTATACGATTTTTTGTTGAATTGTATGGTTATATGTTTTCAAGGTTATATGTTTATCATGTTTTCTTACAAACGGAAGTCGAAATATAACACCTACAGTTTAAACGAATTACGGGATGCCGAGATTTACCGTGAAAAGTTTGGCTTGAAAAATATGATTACAGCATTTGGTAATAAATTGAATCATGAATCAAGGTTATCAACCAAGACTAACAAGAAACACCGTGCAGTTAACAAATTGTAGTTCGTGGAGATTATTTTTTATTGTGTGTACACATTTTAAACTTGGTACGATAACCCATTCTATTAAGAAACATGCGTACATAAATGAACGAGAACGGTGAGATTCGAACTGCGAATCTCATTTTGAAATGTGCATGTCTCAAACAGCACGATCACCATTACACCACAATTTCATTGCTAAGGTATTTTGATTAGGAATACAGTATCTCAAGTCCCCAAATATATATGAATATACTACGTTCAATTTAAAAAATGTACACAGTTGATGTTCCAAGATGCATCAGAATTATAATTATCATTGAAAGCATTTCCATTTTCGCTTAAGTTATCGTGAACTGAAAGCACGAGAAGTAAGTGTCAAATCAGAAGAGCTGAAATAATTCGAAATAGGTTTAGAACTCATGAACATCGGATCATTTTTCCGAATCTCCAGAGAATATGGCGTTTGGCTTATGAAAATAGCACGTACATCGATCTACCATCAATTCGGCGGCGTTGTATGGCAGAAATCTCGTAAATATTGTTCAGTTTATGGTACTGATGAGTAGTTATTGGAATGTAAACCAAATGAATGAATTATGATTTGTTTTCCTGACACGAATTTCTACTAAGCAAAATGAAATTAACCGCGAAACTGTCAAGAGAAAAGATTTTCAACGACTAGGTATGAGAAAATTGCATCGGAGGTCTTGAATTGCCAGTCACATCATAAAATTTGATAGCTCACTGAACCTAATCTTTCTGTCTCCACCTGAAGACGGCAAACAGCCAGAAACCTGTAGTGGAGTGTAATTTTGGGGAATGTGAGCAACACATTACTTTGATATCTCTGTATTTGGTCTACCAGGAACCATAAAATCCTGAAAAGTTTCGGTGAAGGTAGACGAAAATTCATCACGCATGATTTACAATATCAAGGTTTCGGGGTTTATTTCATTTCTCGTGATCAAAATATAAATTACGCTAAACATGAAAATATTACATAATTGTTCGTTACCCCGATCGAAGGACACACCATTCTCCCACATGAAGGAATATTAGGTTAAATACAGAAAAGGTATATCCAAGATATTTCCTATCATTCATATTTCTAGCAATATCACTCTCAGCTTTCATTCGTTGTGTTCACTTAATTCAAGCAACCGCATTGATTCGATGCATCTGCAATGATAATTTTTTGTTAGATGTTTTAGAGAACATGGTTTTAAGTTTTTTTACTTTCATATAAGTTTAAAGAATTATGCCAGGTTGTAAAGTTACGTTGTGCAATTGAGTTGCATTCGACTCGGTTTTTAACACTATTGGGCTGTAAATATTTTCGGCATTATAGTCGAAAGGAACATCCGCGAAATAATTGAACATTAAAATCGAACGGTCTCGGATAATGCAAAAATTCATTACGATGTTCTTGGATTTGGTGGTAGGCTATCATCAGAAGTAACATCTACATCCCAGATTATATGCGATCGTTCCTGCCTTATTAGCTTGCTTAAATTGTCCGCAAACAGGGGCATTCATATTTAATTTGAAGTGTACGATCTGACGCTATTTTAGTATTTGCCTCAGAAGCGGTTGCTCAACAGACTGCTGGAATTAAATAGAAATCTACTCTAAGATAAAGATCAAGACTTATGTGTAGAGGGACGATATCATCAAGCAGAGTTTGCTACTATTATAGTAAGGAATGGCTCTCGAACGTTACATCTAACATGCTGCTTTGCTTTGTTAGATGCTGATAGGAAATATGAAGCTTTACGTTTGGGATATCATTTGCGAGATCATAATTCTTGGTGTTCTACTAAAATAAATCTGAGATGCTACCAGGCAGATCGTTTCGTCCAGGCTACTTACAGACCTTTTATATAGTTGATATGTAATACAAGCAAGTCTATACATGCTGAGCCTTTGCACAGACAGCGAGTAACTTAGCATAGGACAAAGCATCACCATAAACGAATGCAACGCATCCCCGGTCACGTTGTATATGTGTTTGACGTTAACTCAAACACGATAACAGTTCACCTTTTATAGAATTTGTTAGACGTCAGTATCACGGGTCACTATGTTGCTCGCGCACAATTTTTTTCTATAAATGTATTATCTGAAAAGCTGGATGCCGACAACAAAGCAAATTTTACGTTAGTTGTACTAAAAGTTCTGTAAATCATTCAACTTGAAACATGTTTCCCCATCATACAAATATTCGTCTAACAACCTCGCTGAACAAATTGCTGATACATTCAAACAATTATTGATTTAACCTCAAATCGAAGAAGCGACTGAATTGATACTCTGAGCTTTTTGTTTTAGATTTTGAACAGAACCGAATGATTGTACCATAACTAAGAGTTGACTGTTCGAAGCACTAATGAGATTAACCCTGCTTTCAAACGGAATTCATCACGCCCTTAAAATATGAACCATAATTTTCACATTTAACACAAGAGAAATGTTATTACCGTTTAACATATCTGAAGAGAGGGCTACCGCTCGAACACAATAAGCGGATAAGTTTGTATAATTATTTTACAACGAATAAATCAAATCTCTCAAATTCAATTCTTTTGTGGATGCAACATGAAAATATAGACAGTCTTTGACGAAATAATCCCAAACAATGTAGTTCCGTTTGATGAGCTTTCTTGAAAGTATTCAAAATTTAGTATTTCAATCAGTGTATCAATTTATCGTTCCCTACTCATTGTCGACATGATTTTCTTTGAATCCGCAATAATGCAAGCAGATGGCCGTTTTAATATGTTTAGCTAACATGCTAGGCTGATAAGAACAAGCACAATAGAATGAGCGATGTTTCATGAAATAGCTCAAAATTTGAAGAAAATTATCAGTTGAAGGATATTAGAGTTGTCGTGTGATGCAATCTAAATTGAATTGATGATCAACAAAGTTAGTTATTTGAACTTAGATTGCTATCAATCTATGCTATTCGTATTACTTTTTTCTCTTGAGGCATGAAGCTGCCAGTATTTTAGATGTTCTTGCATATTTCTTTGACAACTTTATGCATCATTAGTTTATTTTCCTGAAATTTTTTCAAAAAATTGTTCTCTTAACAAGGATGACATTACCCAGTGGGCTGCAGCTCAGATTTTATCTTTGATCGACTATGATTGTTTCTGTATTTTCCACATTAAATCAACCAGTGTTCATGGCAGATCATGTGCCGATCCTTATTTAAACATCCAATTTTATTAGTTAAATCAGATATGTTGTAGAAGAACATGGAGTAGTAAATTTAAATTCTGATTCATCGTAATTCATATTTTAATCAAATTAGTTTGTAGGAGCATTCAGATATGTAAGATGGTGAGAAATGTGTTGAGGTTGAGTGAATAAATGCCTGCGTGCAACGGAATGATTTATGTTTATTCCTAAACTGTGGTTAACACAATATTATTTTACATAAAATTTTCTATAACGGAGTGGATGGAGGGTGTAGTGTCATTGATGTTTACCCCTTTTGGCTATTTTGGACTCTATTTCCTGTATTATCTTCCATCTGCAATACTCAAGTTTTTGTTTGACTAATGTACCAAGGTCATATAATATACTTTGAATTTACCGTGCTTCATCTTCTCCTTGCGTGGTGTTACTTTCGTTTGCGGGATTATACATCTGTACGGATAATAGTAAGGTAAGGAATTTTTCAGCAGCTCCATCTCCTTTATCAGAGCTGAAGCCAATCTTCTTTTTAATAGGAGGAATATTAAGTAGAATAAATTCGTTTGTGTGTGGTGAGCTGCATCTAATAACATTCTTTGGTTTCACAGTATTTTATCATTACAGCAGGTGAGCCGTTGATTTATTCTTACTGCATGCTACATTTATCCACTGTTTCAAGGCTCACTGAACCTAATATCACTGTCTCCACCCGATGGCGGCAAACATCCAGAAACCGGTAGTGGAGTGAAATTTCGGGGGATGTGAGCAACACATAACTTTGGTCATCCATAAGCGCCTTGAGTGCTTGACCACGAATCACTATGTGATTCTGTGTTTGAACATCGTGGTTCGTTGTACGAACGGTATGCAACAGAGGCATTCAAGTATAACCTTGTTGAATCAATAATAATGTTAGTCATATTCTCATTGTAATACTTATATACATCAATATATACGGCGTAATTCGAATACTGAGTGTAGTTTATTCTCACTTGGGTTAGTAGTTTCATTCAATTCAATTCAATACAATTCTTTGCAATTGGCATCGCGATCTGCTATGTCGTTTCCACAAAATTTCGGATCTCTCAATATTCATGGAAACCCCAGAGAAATCGAAGATTATCTGGAACGTTTTGAACTTTGTTGACTTACCAAGGGTAAAATGCCTGATTTAATTATTACTTCGCATTTTCTTACTTCAACAAGAGAAGATGCTTATGCTCTTGTAGGAATTATTCCCAATTGATATAATTCCTTAATACTTCCAAAAGTAAGTTTATTTTCATAAACGTTTCCCATCATGATGCCGTGTGTCGTTTTGTTTAAATCAACTGAACACACACTTGCGCTTCCTTCAGCGTGAACGTCTGATAACTTGCCTGGTGCCGAACCACTAAATAATTGTTTCAGATTACTGACCTAGAATATTTCTTCTCTTTTCGGTAATTCACTGCTTGTTCCATCTACGACAAGCAATTATCCCGCTGAAGAAATAACACGGGTCAAATTCATTGCTAGCAATAATCCGAGTGGACCACACAAGGATTTCGTAAGTCTGTTGCTGACACAGCGTATTCTTCTCTTGCATAAATATAATATATATTTATACATAATTTCATACGCCTATAATAATCCACAACACTTATAACAATTCTAATAACGTAACGCTCGGCTTATCCGCTACAAACTGGTGAGCCCGTTTTCAAATTTTTTCCCTTCATTTTATATTCATTATGTCGGTCGGTGACGAAGCCGCCATTAACTTTAACGTCAGATTGCCCCCTTTCGGGATGTCAAACCCGAGAATGTGGTTTGTTTTGGTCGAAGCTCAGTTCGAGAGCTATGGCATCAAATCACAAGACATGAAGTTCGCTAAGGTCACCGCCAACCTTCCTACGGAGGTTGCATCCGAAGTGATCGACGTCTTGGATCCAAAACCGTTAGATCATCCCTACAACAAACTGAAGGCTGCCATTCTACAACGCTTCGGCACGTCCAACGCAACTCGCATGCAACAACTTCTCCAGATAACGGAATTGGGCGATCGAAAACCTCCGCAACTGTTGCGGCATATGCGCACGCTCGCAGGCGGCAACAATGTCAGTGACGATGTGCTAATGCACTTTTGGATCAAGTGCCTGCCTGCTCACACGAGGTCTTTCGTAGCCATAAAAGAAAGCGAAGCATCGTTGGAGAAATTGGCACTCGCTGTAAGGTTCAAAGTAGCTTGAAATTCTTCCTTTCCCTTCAACATTCCTTTTATTTTGAACTTGGTTACAAAAATTGAATTTTGTAAAATAGATTTTGCTTGTGTTTTATTTTCCTACAGTATTTTGATATAAAACATTTCTTTTTGTAATTATTTTATTGGAAATCTTCTGTTCACATATTTGGTGAAGCTTTTGTTTTAATTCATTGTTGAAGCCATTGTCGGTCATTGTTGTTGAATTTGATTGCCATTTTGGGCACTTGTATTTGGCTTGTATTTTGACACCACTTTTGGGTGTCTTGTCTTTGATAGACATTTTGGACGGCAATTTTGGTAACTCCTTTCATTCTATTTATATCTCAGGTCGTCATTGAACTTGTTTGCATTGATATAATTGATTCTGGAGTATTTTGACTCCACTGTTTGCTGTACGTTCCTATACAGTTGAGGTTTGTATAATTATTGTTGTTGTAATTGTTGCTAATTACAGTACCGTATAACATCCGAATTGTGGTTTTGAATTTGTCGAACTAAGAAACGGGTGGAATACGCGTTACTCACGTCACAGACGTTACAGTACTCAACTTGGGGTTTGATTCTTCTCGAACTTGGCGAGAAGTGCAGTTGAAGATTCGCGAATCGATCCAGTTTACAATATTGGTGACGTCCCTTTTTTGTTTCTTTTTTATCCCTTTGAATCCTTTTGTATAAAATGCCTAAAGTTGCTTCTAAGGTAGCATTGACTGAGTGCGATAAGCCAGAGGGCATAGATACAGCTTCCCAATGCGCATTGGATTTAGAGCAGCAGCTATCCGTAGCTAGATCCACGATAGAGCGCTTGGAACGGGAAAAGAGAGAACTAGAGGAGAACAATTTGATAGCTGGAAAGGGCAGCAGGCCAGAACGAAGCGGGACGACAACAACCGAATTGCAGCCCTCAATGAATATCAGCCTCGGACTACCCAAAGTTGAATTATCATACTTTGATGGTAATCCAATTGACTATTGGAAATTTATGAGGCAATTTGAATGCTACATTGAATCGCGGCTCACGGAACCGGCACAAAGATTATTATATCTGATGTTTTATTGCCGTGATAAGGCTCGTAAAGCTATTGATGCCTGCGTCATGCTGCAACCCACTGAGGGTTATATGAGAGCAAAAACCATACTGCGAGATTTGTTCGGTTTACCGCATGTCATTGCTCGGTCTACACTGGATGAATTGTTCGGAGAAGCCAGAACGCTTCAGAGAAGGTAGATGGTTTATCTGAATTGGCAATAAAGATGGAAAATTGCCATATTATGCTGACACAAATGGAGTGCGAGGCCGACTTGAATTCGGTCAACACTTTGGAAGGTGTTGTAAGGTGCTTACCTGTAGCCTTACAGCAGCAGTGGGCCGATGCTGCCGACGCGATTACGGCTGACGGTTCGGAGGTAAACTTTGAACGACTTTCCGAGTTTGTTTCTCGTAAGGCAAGAGTTGGTAGAAGTCGATTTGGTCAGCTTTGTCGCCCTGACACGAAGCAGAATTCAGCAGTCCATGCTTCAAATGTTTGCGATCGAAGGAATGTCAATGCTTCACTTGTTGGCAGATCCATAAACAGCTTCGAATGCTGTAATTGCAAGGGACCGCACAAATTACATCAGTGCATCGAATTTAGGAATCTCGACGTAAAGAGTCGTTGGGATCTAGCCAAACGGGTATCGGCTTGTTTCCTATGCCTCCGGCAGTTCCATAGGTCTGCCAATTGTATGAGTGGATCTCGATGCACTGCAGAAAATTGTGGCGGTCGGCACCACACGCTCCTGCATAACGATCAACCGGTAAGAAATCCGCCGGCAAACATCAATTGCAGTCACGCGGCATTAAGTGCCGGGGTATGTTTAGGATCCGTGCCTGTCAAGATCGAAACGTCGTCCGGACTTATTGACGCAGTAGCGCTCCTGGATGGTGGTTCAGATGCCACCTTAATTCTTGATGAATTCGTTAAAAAATACAATATGCCGAAGTGCCCTGCTCAGGTGTCGCTTACAACTTTGGGCCATCAACGGGTAATGAACTGCTCCCGTCTGAACTTAAATATTCTTTCTGCAGATGGTGGAGAAGTCATTCAGGTTTCGAATGCTTACACCGTAGAAACCTTGCCGCATGTGTCCCAATCGTCAACTAGCGCTCTGCGTGAACGTTATGATTATTTAAAGGGCGTTGAATTATTTAACGTTCATGATCAGCCGGTGACAGTGCTGATTGGTTGCGACGTTCCTGAAGCACACTGGGCGTTAGAACAGCGGCTCGGTGGAAAAGGCCGTCCGTTCGCAACGAAGACATTGCTGGGTTGGATATTGCAGGGGCCTGCGTATAAAACGTCTGAGGATATTGACCGTTGTGTTGTCGGTTGTGATCAGGAAGATGAGTTACCTGACACTGAATTAGCTCAGTCGGATTTTGTGACTGAATTTCCCGACACTAATTCGGATCAGATGGAGACTAAGCCTGGTTCACCTGACACCAAATCAGCCAAAACGAATAGTAGGCCTGGTTCACATGACAGTGAATCAGCCGGAGTGGGGGCGACAGATGGTCTGCGTGACTATTCATATGAGTGGCGCAAGACGTTCGGTTGTGTACCCGATAAGCCATTTGTGTTTCGGACACCGGATACACATATTTCAATTTGCAGATTAGAGTTGTTTAGATGGCGCAAGATGTCGCTATTTGAGAATGAAATACACAAGGCTCGTTCGGCTGGGAATGCGCGCGTGAGCTTTTTGTAAGAAACAGTGGCAGAACCGGAGGACGTGGTGGGTCTTAGTCTGGCAAACTATTTCCCTATAAAAAGCCACATGTTTCCAATGATGGCAATGCGACGTGGCGTGTGTGACTCGCCACTAAATAAAGTCATTTGCTGCACGGAATTCGTTAGGGTATTCTTCGAACAATCGTTGTACAGTTAAGCCCTAGAAAGAATTTGGTCGGAGGTGTAAGGTTCAAAGTAGTTTGAAATTCTTTCTTTCCCTTCAACATTCCTTTTATTTTGAACTTGGTTACAAAACTTGAATTTTGTGAAATAGATTTTGCTTGTGTTTTATTTTCCTACAGTATTTTGATATAAAACATTTCTTTTTGTAATTATTTTATTGGAAATCTTCTGTTCACATATTTGGTGAAGCTTTTGTTTTAATTCATTGTTGAAGCCATTGTCGGTCATTGTTGTTGAATTTGATTGCCATTTTGGGCACTTGTATTTGGCTTGTATTTTGACACCACTTTTGGGTGTCTTGTCTTTGATAGACATTTTGGACGGCAATTTCGGTAACTCCTTTTATTCTATTTATATCTCAGGTCGTCATTGAACTTGTTTGCATTGATATAATTGATTCTGGAGTATTTTGACTCCACTGTTTGCTGTACGTTCCTATACAGTTGAGGTTTGTATAATTATTGTTGTTGTAATTGTTGTTAATTACAGTACCGTATAACATCCGAATTGTGGTTTTGAATTTGTCGAACTAAGAAACGGGTGGAATACGCGTTACTCACGTCACAGACGTTACACTCGCCGCCGACAAGGTACATGAGTGCCAAACAAGCAATGCCCAAGTACATGTGGTGACCGAAGACACGCCACAAGCCCCAACGGACCAACGTTTCGCTCGAATCGAGGACGCAATCGAACGTCTTACACAGTCAATACAGACGACGTATCAACAGCGTAAACCTCAACAGCAAAAACGTCGTCCCCCAAACAACCGCGCAAACGCTTCGTGCCAGGCTGCCAACACAGGTTTTTGCAAGTACCATAAACAGTTCGGTGCTGACGCCAGGCACTGTGTGCAGCCCTGTTCCTTCCCCAACGTCAGTCACGCTAAGGCGGGAAAAGAGTAGGCCAGCCAGTAATCGCGATGGCTGCAGCTGGCCACACCGTAAGTCGCCTATTCTATATTGATGATTCCCCACTAGGTCCACGTTTCCTAATCGACACAGGAGAGGAAGTGAGTGTCATTCCACCTCATAGTGCAAGCACCCGCATGGACCTAACTGGCGTCAATCTACAAGCGGCTAACGGCACACGCATCAAAACGTATGGCTAGCGTCTCCTTCTGCCAAATCTCGGATTGGGCAGAAATCTTCCATGGATATTTATCGTCGCCGACGTTCGTCAGCCGATCATCGGAGCCGACCTTTTAACAGTGTTCGGGCTAATAGTCGACGTTCAGCGCAAACAACTGTTTTACAACAAATTTGCAGTACGCGTCACTGGAAAAGCGACACCGATCAATTCTATCGGACTGAAACTCGCCCTACCAGACGACAAGTTTGCAATGCTGCTTCAAGACTACCCGGCTATCAGCCAGCCATCGCGCTGCACGCCAGACATCCAACACGGGATTGCACACCACATCATCACGACCGGCCCGCCGACGAACGCAAGACCGCGACGATTGTCCCCTGACAATCTCACCGCTGCCAAAGCAGAGTTCGAGCAACTGCTACAACTTGGGATAATTAGACCCTCTAATAGCCCATGGTCATCGCCTCTACATATGGTTTTAAAAAAATCAGGCGACTGGAGATCATGTGGTGACTACAGAGGCCTCAACAAGCTCAAAGTGCCTGATAGGTATCCCATACCTCACATCCAGGATTTCTCCCTGAGCGCCTGCGGCAAGAAGATTTTTTCCAAAATCGACCTTGTGCGCGCCTATCATCAAATCCCAGTAGCAGACGTTGACGTTCCGAAGACTGCTGTCACTACACCTTTGGGTCTCTACGAATCCCTTCGCATGCCGTTCGGACTCAGAAACGCCTCTCAAACTTCCCAGCGCTTCATCGATCAAGTCATGCGAGGTCTATTATTCACCTTCACGTACATCGATGATATTCTTGTCGCTAGTGGAAGCCACGAGCAGCATATGGATCACTTCCGGCTGGTTTTTCAACGTCTTCAGGAATACAACGTCGTAATCAACCTGGCCAAATGCCAAATCGGCCGACCGACCCTAGAAATCCTTGGACACAATCGATTCTCGTGGAATCACTGCCATTCCGCAAAAAATCTCAGCGATTGAAGACTACCCAACTCCAACGTCTCTTCGCCAGCTACGTCGATTCTTTGGATTCATTAACTTCTACGGCAGATTCATACCAAATTGCGCGGACAAATGCAGACCGTTAACTGATCTTTTGCGGGGAAATCCAAAGAAGTTCAACATGACAACGGAAGCTATCGCCGCGTTCCGATCAGTCAAAGCATCCCTCAGCACGCTTACTTCGCTGGCTCATCTCTTCAAGGACAGCAGAGTAAAGCTCGTGCTCAAAACAGACGCTTCTCAAGTGGCCGTCGGTGCCGTTCTACAACAAGTCATTGACGACGAGTGCGCACCACTCTCATTCTTTTCTCGAAAGCTGCAACCGGCTCAAACTAGGTATTCTACCTTCAGCTGAGAACTACTAGCGATGTACCTCGCAGTAAAGCACTTTCGACAGATCCTGAAAGGACGTCAATTCACCATCTACACGGACCACAAGCCCTTGATCCACGCCTTCAGCGCTGCCGCCGACCGCTACTCGCCTCGGGAAACACGCCACTTGGACTACCTCGCGCAGTTCACCACTGACGTCAGGTACATCGAGGGACCCAGCAACGTCGAGGCAGATGCTCTATCACGCGCATGTATTTCTCAGATCGCGAAGATTGAATTAGAGGAAATCGCCGCCCTGCAAGAGGACGACCCGGAATTTCCAAAAATCACTTCCGAAGCTTCCCTGCAGTTTGCTCTTACCAGTGCCAGGCTGTCGAATACGTATCCATTGTGATACATCGACGGGAAATCCACGTCCCTTTTTACCAAAGGATTACAGACGACGGATTTTCGAGCACCTGCACGGAATATCCCACCCGAGCAAACGCGCAACCACAAAACTCATCACAGACCGCTATGTTTGGCATGACATGCGAAACGACATTCGTTGTTGGGAACAAGAGTGTCTTGCCTGCCATACCCGCTCTATCCCTGGAAAATTTCCACTTCCAGATGGACGCTTTCGGCATGTACATATTGATCTTGTCGGACCACTACCCTCATCCCGTGGGTGCACTCATCTTTTGACGTGCATCGATAGATTCACACGCTGGCCCCAAGCGTGCCCACTAGTGGATACATCTGCGGAAACCGTAGCTCGCACCTTCGTCTCTGGTTGGATCGCGAATTACGGTGTCCCGTCCCAGATCACAACAGACCGCGGAGCCCAGTTCACGTCCCACCTCTTCGCAGAACTGAATCGTCTACTGGGATGCGAACATTTTCGGACGACGGCTTACCATCCAGCCGCGAACGGCCTCGTTGAACGATTCCATCGTCAATTGAAGGCTGCGCTCGTCGCCACCGAATCCAGCGCATCCTGGGTTGACAAACTGCCACTGGTTCTGCTCGGCATCCGCAATACCGCGGAAGAGGACATCGGTTGCACATCAACCGATATGGTTTAAGGAACTACTCTGCGACTCCCCGCCGAACTGCTGACGGAGTCCACACCCCTGACTGCGATTTAAACTGCTCCGAATGTCTCCCGGCTCCGAGCCTTCATGCTTCGCCTACCCGTGTAACTTCTCGTACAAGTCATTGTAACGAGATCGAGTGAAAGATACTTCCAAACGAACGAGAAAATAACGCCTGATGGAAAGGCTTTAATCAACTAAAGAACACGAGTATGAGCTACAACAAAAAGAAAAAGGTTAGATGTGTAATACGGTAAAATAAGCGTGTGTACACAATTAAAGGAATATCAAAACAACACGGCATTCACCCCGACTGGAAAGACCTAGTGATATAACGGTTACAGTTTTGGACCTCACGCGATCGAAGATTGTAGGGTCTAACCCTTCGTTGTTGTGAAACAAGGTGTTCTACATTCGGTTGAAGTGGCAGACTGTATGTCAGGTGTACAAAGGGTATCTGGAGGCGTTTCTGTTGGGTCAGTGTTCAATGGGTTTGGCGACTGATTCATTGGAGCCAGTTGACGGAGAGACACAGTCTCCTCGCGACCATCTGGCAAGCGGATATGGGCATACTGAGGATTACTCTCCAGAAGCTCCACCTCTTCCACCAGGGGGTCATACTTGGAGAAACGAACGTTTCTGCGATAAAGGACTGGTCCCGGCATCAACAACCAATTAGGAAGACTCGTACCGACGGGAGACTTGCGATTATGCTTGAACATGCGCTCGTGAGGCGTCTCATTTGTAGCAGTGCACAAGAGAGACCGCATGGCGTGTAATGCTTCGGGAAGAACAAGTTCCCACTGCTCTGTCGTCAAACCTCTATCTCGCAAGCATAATGAAACAGTTTTCCATAAGGTACCGTTCAGACGTTCCACCTGCCCATTACCTTGCGGGTTATAACTGGTGGTTCTACTCGTTGCAACTCCTCGAAAATGAAGAAAAGGTTTAATGTCACTGGAAACGAAGGATGACCCTCGATCTGAGTGTACGTATCCAGGCATACGAAAAATGGAAAAAAGCTCGGTGAGTCGGGAAATGACAGTAGAGCTGGTCATGTCAGGACATGGGAAAGCAAAGGGGAATCGAGAAAATTCGTCAAATACTTAAAGTAAATATCGATTGCGAGTAGATGAAGGAATAGACCCTTTAAAATCGATACTGAGACGTTCAAAAGGATGTGTTGCTTTAATGAGTGGCTCATTGTAAGGACCGAAAAATTCTGGCTTCAACTGAGAACATACAAGGCACTGGCGAATGACAGATTTGACGTCATTAAGAGAGAATGGAAGATTTTTAGATCGGGTGAAATGAAATGAACGTGTGATACCCGGGTGGCACAGTGAGTCATGAATGGACTTTAATTGAGGAAGCGAATGTACACTGGCACAAAATCCACGAGACAAGGCATCAGCTACGGTATCATCAGGACCCGGTCGATACACTACGTCATAGGAAAACTGAGAGAATTCTATACGCAAACGTTGGATTTTGTCGTTTTTCATTTTACTGGCGATTTCCGTATCAAACATAAACGAAACGGAGCGTTGATCAGTGATTAGTTTAAAATGAGACCCAATGAGATAATGCCTCCATTTTCGAATGGCTTCAATGATCGCACAAGCTTCCTTCTCGATCGCGGGATGATTACGCTCACTTGGGGAGAGTGTGCGAGAGAAGAAAGCAACCGGACGTCCGTTTTGGTTGAGAGTAGCAGCTATTGCTACATCAGATGCATCTGTTTCGACAACGAGAGGTACGTCATGATCAACCGAGAAAAGTGATGCTTGCACTAATTCAGATTTTAGGGATGTGTAAGCGTTCAAAGCTTTCCCGGACAGTGGGAAGATTTTATTGTGAACCAAAGGATGAATTTTGTCGGAGAACTGGGAGAACCATTGGGAATAATGAGAGAACTTCCCGATTATTCTTTGTTGTGCTTTCGAATCACAGGGTGGAGGCAGCTTGATTAAGGCATCAAAGCGTTCAGGGTCTGGTTTCACATTTCCAGCGGATACCTCATAACCGATAAGTTTAACGCGCTCTACGGAAAAGGTACATTTGTTGCGATTCAAAGTAAGCCCATATTTATTGACTGCTTGCATATATTTGCTCAAGTTTACATCATGATCATGCTTATCTTTCCCACAGACGGTTATGTTATCGACGTAGACATACGTTCATCGCAGAGATTCCTTGTGTATTGAATCATGTCCAAGCAACACATCGGCACATAGATCAGGTAGGATAGAAAGTTTCACATTGTTGTAACGAGTACTTTTGTGGACGAGGGATACAAAACAATGACCTTTCGTTTTGCTCACCATCGACGTAGAAGCCAACACAATTTGGTTTTTCGATTCCAGGATAGGCCAACCGTTTAGACAGACGATACTTTCGGAGATGTAACTTTAAGAACTACCCGTGTCAACCAGCGCCTGTAAAGCTATACCGTTGACGACAACTCCGGTAATTGCTTTATTGAGACTGGCCGGCACAGCAGCGCTGATAATCGTGGAGGTCAGAAAAGGAATTACCAATGCAGTGTGTTTGGCCTTGTTTGTAGAACGGCATACTTTTTGGAAATGACCTTTCTTGCCACATGATTTGCACTCCGCATCCCTAGCGGGGCAATTCGAGCGTGGATGTCGATCGTAACCGCAAATGAAACAACTGGAACGTGTGGTAGCCAGAGTTGTCTCAGAATTGAAAGGAGTTGAATCGGTAGTGGCGTGAGACGCATCGATTGCAGCAGCACCGTAAATACTGAGTGCAGGCTGGATAAACGAATGAGATTGACGTTGGGCCAAATCGAGGGCCTTTGCCTGGTAAAAAGCAGTTTGTACATCCAGTGTTTCGTTTTCCAACAACCTCTGACGAATGGCGTTGGACAAAAGCCCGCTTATGAAAGCGTCCCGAATAGCATCTTGTTGATTTTGTTCAGCACTAACGACTTTAAAGTTACCATTCTTTGCAAAATTACGCAATTTCTGCATGAACTGGTCAAGAGTTTCGTCGCGATTTTGTTTACAAGTGGCAAGGATATGTCTTGAGAATCTCTCGTTTTTGGGCTGAACATAAAGAGAATTCAAGGTACTGATGGCTAAATCGTAGTCAGTGCATTGAGAAATGAGTTTATAGACAGCAGGCGACAGGAAATGGATTAGAGTCTTTAGTTTGTCTGGTTTTAGAGATTCAACTGTATCGAGGAAATTCGTGAAAGTCAAAAACCAGTGTTCCCATGAATCGATAGCATCTGCAGCGTTGGGATCGGTATCGAAGCGTTTAGGACGGAGTAAATGATCCATTTTCAGTTGAATAAATTGCAACAAGATAGAGTGAAAGATACTCCCAAACGAATGAGAAGATAACGCCTGATAAAAAGGCTTCAAAGAACACGAGTATGCGCTACAACAAAAAGGAAAAGGTTAGATGTGTAATACGGTAAAATAAGCGTGTGTACACAATAAAAGGAATGTCAAAACAACGCGACAGTCACGTCAACAATTATCTTCTGTCGTGCCCGTATGTATTCACGCGCGTAGACCGTGTAAAACGGCCTCTCGTAGCACCATACGACGGCCCATTCAAAGTCATCTCCCGCAGTGCCAAGTACTTCGTCATTGAACGCAACGGCCGCCCGGATTCAGTCAGCATCGACTGATTGAAGCCCGCGTACATGGAATCGAATACAGACCGAGGACACCCTACGACTGTGACTATCCCTTCACAGCCAGTGTTCTTTGTTTCTTTTCCCTCGTCTCCCTTTTTGTCGACTCCAGATACGCAGCCGATGCGCGAGGACTTGAGCATTTCACCCCCGTCCACGCCAGCAACACAACCCATGATGGAAACCCCGCTGCATTCACGGACAGCGGTGACAACCGACGACACGGACACCCCGCGCACACGCACTGGCCGTACCGTGGCACGACCCCGTCGGTACACACCATAGATGGATGTCGAGCATGGCTGAACAGCCACCGCTCTAGGGGGTAGTTATGTAGGAATTATTCCCAATTGATATAATTCCTTAATAATTCCAAAAGTAAGTTTATTTTCATAAACGTTTCCCATCATGATACCGTGTGTCGTTTTGTTTAAATCAACTGAACACACACTTGCGCTTCCTACAGCGTGAACGTCTGATAACTTGCATGGTGCCGAACCACTAAATAATTGTTTCAGATTACTGACCTAGAATATTTCTTCTCTTTTCGGTAATTCACTGCTTGTTCCATCTACGACGAGCAATTATCCCGCTGAAGAAATAACACGGGTCAAATTCATTGCTAGCAATAATCCGAGTGGACCACACAAGGATTTCGTAAGTCTGTTTTTGACACAGCGTATTCTTCTCTTGCATAAATATAATATATATTTATACATAATTTCTTACGCCTATAATAATTCACAACACTTATAACAATTCTAATAACGTAACGCTCGGCTTATCCGCTACACTCTGTTGAAAAATTTATCATTTTCTATCCCACCTGCCAAGAAAACTTTCAATAAATTGAAATCAATTTTATTAGCTCATGTCACTCCGAAACAATTCAAAATTGCTGAACTCGCTCGCTTCAATGCAATGCAACGACACGAAAACCAATATATTCGTCAATTTATTCTGGAATTGCATACACAAGCTTCACGTTGTGCTTTTGAAGATAAACGATATGATCATTTAGGAGATCGTTTAATTGGTGGTGTTAATGAACACGATTTATAACGTCAGTTATTGATTGTGAATAATCAAAATTTTGCAAATGTTAAGAGAACATGTGAACATTATGAAGATGTTACAAAAGAAACTAATCGTCAAATTAATGCTGACACTCAATCTGTTTTTAAGCGAGGTTTGGAGAGTTGGAGAGAGTTGCTTATTCATTGTTTAGATTACTGAATGCTACAACGTTCAAGTGGACACTTCGCGATATTTTATCCATATTTCAATATAGTGCTGTACTTAAGCGGTTTACACCAAATTTGCGTTATGTTTTAATCACAGATGTTTTCCCCACGGCATTTGTACTGTTTTTGAGCAAAATGGTCATTCGGTATTGTGTATTTCACGTCCACTGAGTAAAGCAGAACAAAGTTATGCTCAGACTCACCGAGAAGCGCTTGCTGTTTATTGGGCTCTCATGCGCTTACAAAAGAATTATTTGGTAATGAATTCATTATAGTAACTATTCTTGAAGCACTCAATCTTTTTACAATCTGTCGTTTTCATCGGCAAAATCTACTGCAGCAATGGTTCGGAGATAGAGCATAGCTCTTGGTGCATATAATTACACCATTGAACATCGCAGTGCAAAACATGTAGATTTCTTATCCCACAATGCTGTGATATATGAAAAGACTGGCAGTAGAGATTGTTTGTTGGTTCAACCGCTGTGTGTATCTCGTTCATGATGTAAGATTTGAAACAAAGAAATATTTTGGTCCGATAATGGCTGCAGTTAAACGAGGTTGGTCAGCCACATCCAAGAAAAAATATCCAGCTTACTATCAGCGTCGTGATGAATTATATCTGACACCTGAAGGTTCATTGTGTGTAAATGATCGTATTGTTATTCCTCCATTACTTCGCAAACAAATACTTCATGATTTGCATTCGGGACACTTAGGCATTGAAAAAATGAAATCGATTGCCAGACAATTATGCTGGTGGCCTGAAATCGATACTGATATCTGTAGAACTGCTTCTTAATGCCATTTTTGTGAACACAAATTATTCAGTCAGCCATCAAAATGGACTCCATGGCTATTAGCGTGTGAAGCCTGGCAACGTATTCATATAGATTACTGTGGACCTTTTCTAAAGAAATACTATGCTCTTGTGATAATCGATTCATGTTAAAAATGACCAGAAGTTTTTCTTACTACTAAACCGAATTCTGGTTTCACAATGATTGCATTAAAAAAGTTTTTTAGCCGTGAAGTTATGCCTATAGCTGTTGTGAGTGATAACGGAAGCCATTTCTATGATTCACGTGTTACTCAGTGGCTACATTTACTTGGTTGCCGACAATTGTTTACTGTACCCAGAAATCCACAGTCGAATGGATTGACCGGAAACGTTTTAGGTACGCTAAAACGTGCGATTTCCTCGTGTTCTCCAACAACATTTAATGACCTTGATCGTTGTATTGACAATTTCTTGCTTCAATATCGTAATAGTAAACATTCAAATATTAGAAATACACCATCCAATTATTCAAAATCTAGATCATTGAGATCAAATCTGCTGGAACTCGGATCGGCTGAATGATTACCGTCCAAGTACTGGTATTGTGCTAAACAAAATCGGAAGAACTATGGTAAAACTACTTGATCTGGAATTCGGAACTTTGCACAAGCGTCATGCGGATTAAATCATCTAACAGGATTCAGATCAGTTGAGTTCTAATACTGGTTGTGTTAGCAATCATAACACAACATTTCTACATTCTTCCGAGAACACTGAATCAAGTGAACATGTCAGACGATCGGAAAGACTAAGGAGAAAACCAATTCGAGAATACAATATTCCGAGGATGATTGGAAACTGAGGTGGATGCGGTGATTGTTCAAATAACAATCAATAAAACTAGTATATACTTGAATGCCACTGTTGCATAGGGTTCGTACAATAAACAACGATGTTCAAAAACAGAATCACATAGTGACTGGTGATCAAGCACTCAAGGCGCTTATGGATGACCAAATTGATGTGTTGCTCACATCCCCCGAAATTACACTCCACTACCGGTTTCTGGCTGTTCGCCGTCATCAGGTGGAGACAGTAATATTAGGTTCAGTGAGCCTTGAAAACACTGGATAAATGGTAAAGAAGTGTATATTTGAATGCGACTGTCGCATAGGGTCCGTACAAAGAACAACGATGTTCAAACACAGAATCACATAGTGACTCATGGTCAAGCACTCATGGCGCTTATGGATGACCAACGTGATGTGTTACTCACAACCACCGAGATTAGATTTCACTACCGGTTTCTGGCAGTTTGCCGTCATCAGGTGGATACAGTGAGATTAGGTTCAGTGAACATTTATCCACAGTTTCAAGGCTCACTGAACCTAACATTATTGTCTTCACATGATGACGGCAAACAGCCAGAAACCGGTAGTGGAGTGTAATTTCGGGTGCTTGACCACGAGTCACTATGTAATTCTGTGTTTGAACATTTTGGTTCGTTGTAGTTCAAGTTCAGGTTCCAGTTGCACATGGCTGAAGGTGGCTAAAAGCCAATCACGCGCCCAGATTTTCTTCGACGGTATGCGGTTGAGCACCCGGCACTTCGATATCGACTATACAGTTCGTAATTTTCACACGTTTTTCTATCCGAATATCTGGAAAGTAAGGTAGGGTTTCTCTTCCCCAGCACGGTGAGAGGTCAGCTATTCAGAAAAACAATGCAATAATATGCGTGAACAATGTGTGGTGTATGAAATCACTAGCCTAGTTGAGGTAAAGTGAAACACAGTCATAGACTGTATGTGGGCTTATTTACTTTCAGGTTGTCCAGGCCTAGACAGATATGATAAAAATGTAAACATACGTTTTTTTAAACGTTTTTTCATTAGGCAATATGCGAAAATATGATAGACCATTTAACGTCTAATTCCCTTTAAAAGCTCAACACATTTGGAAGGCTTACTATACAATCTGGAAACTTGTTGCAGAAGTTAACCACACGGTTGCTGAAAAAGTGCTCACGTGCCAGCAACCTGGGCCTATTCTTAAGAAGTTTCGTGGAATTACCTCTTGTAGCTGCTTTAGGTGCAAGTTTAAGGATTTCAGTAATATTATCACCCGTATGACCCTTTAGAATCTGGAAGGCTTCTATTAGGTTACGTCGCAGCCGCCGTCTCTTTAGTGAGAACAAACCGAGGTCCTTGAGTCTAGCCTCATACGTTTTACCTGCCTGACCCTCAACAATCCTAGTCGCAAGGCGCTAGACCCTTTCGAGACATGCTATATCTTTTTTTAAGTACGGTGCCCAGGATTGAACGCAGTACTCCAAGTGAGGCCGCACGACTACTTTGTATAAGGGAATGAAGATTGAAAGGTTTTCGGAAAGATAACGCTGAGCGAAGTCTGAAAATGTCTCTGCGAGCCTTGTTTGCAGCTTCGGCACATTGAGTAGCATATTTAAAATCGCCTGGTATAGTAATGCCAAGATCCTTCACTTTCTGAGCAGCCGCTTTTCAGATAGTTCCTTCACCAACTTCTAGTTGGGTTGTCGCTAAATCAGTCGTCAGAAGACAGCTCTTCCACAAGTTTAGTGGCAAGTCTCAGGTCTTTGTCCACTCGATTACTTTTTCTAAATCGGAGATAAGCGTATCTCTACTGTCGGTTCCTAGGATCTTAACATCATCAGCAAACAGGAAGCAGCGTAAACTCAAGCACGCTGCCAGGTCGTTTACAAAAATAAGAAAAAGTAATGGACCAAGCACCGAGCCTTGAGGCACTCCACTGAGAATCAGTGATTCCTGCGAGCACTCCCCTGCAATTCTAACATAGTTAGTGCGATTATTTAAGAAGCTGTCTAACCATCGATGTAGGTCACCTGTGACGCCACACATACTTAGTTTGTGCAGAAGGTACCTATGGTTCACCGAGTCAAATGCCTTTTGAAAATCAAGATAGCAGACTTCGACTACTCTTCCTTCATCGAGGCGTAATGTCACTTCGTCCAGAAAGCTTAGAAGATTGGTTAGGCAGGACCTTCTTTTCCAGAATCCGTGCTGGGCATCAGATAGTAAGGAATTGGCTACCAAATGTTTACATACCTGGTGTCGAATGATTTTTTCCCAGCACTTGCAAAGAATGCTTGTCAGGCTTACTGGCCTGTAGTTGCGTACATCCGAAATGGGACCTTTTTTGTATATGGCTATTACCGCCGCTCGTTTCCAATCATCCGGTAGTATACCCTGGAGTGAGGTAGCTTCGAAAAGATTTATGATTGCGAGGCTAACTATATTCGCGAGCGGTTAAAGAATAGCCGGATGTATACCGTCGGGGCCAGCTGACTTACTTTTATTTAGCTGCGACAGAACTGTGGTGACCATTTCCTGATCAACCTCCACCGTGATGAATGGAGGTGCTCTGCACTCGTGAGTTTCTAAACAGTTACCTGAATCGCGCCGATAAACACTGCAGAAGAATGAATGCAACGCATTGGCTTTTACCGGTGCAGCCAAAGCCGTATTGCCATCGTCCAGCACTAACGTACCTATTTGTTCTCTTAATGATCGCTTGGACTGAACATAGCCATGGAAAGCTTTCAAGTTAATCTTTGCTTTTTTGGCAAGTCAAGATTCGGAAACCCTGTAAGCTTTCCTTTGCAGCGCAACAGCTGAATTTCTGGTCTGTATGTACTGCAGCCTAGATCTGTGAGTTCCACAGAATTTGTAAGTACTCCAGCTACGGTCACGACATCTAATAGCCTTGCGAATAGACGAGCTCCACCAGGGTGGTTTTCCTCGCGTTCTCACCGGTTGAAGAGGAGCAAAATTATCCTGTAGTTGTAAAAGGTGCCCTTTTTTATAATATTCCACCTGATTTTTACACTAGGTTCTAATTTGTCTGGTTCCCAACTTAGATTCTTTGCTTTAGTTTGTAGTTGGACGATGTCCATTCGATCGAAGTTGCGGGACATTTTTACCTGGGGACTAGGATGCACTAAAGTCCAGTCAGGAAGAATTACAGCGTGGTCGCTTTTGCCTAGTGGCGAAAGGTATTTGATTCCATAAATATTTCTTTTTTGAGACGATAGAACCAAATCTCAAGTTGACGGAGTATGTCCTGTCCTAAACCTTGTATGTTCCCTGACATGTTGATAAGAGGCCCCGACATGAAACCAGTCTAGATATTGCGACTCAACTGACTTTGGTGAAGAAATTTCAGTACGCCAATCAATGCCCGGGAGATTGAAGTCTCAGACAATTATTAATTCGTTGCATTGCCATTTTAGTACTTTCAATGTGTCCATCAGTAACTGGTCGGCTAATGATGAAGCAGTCGGGCTTCTATAAGCACATGCAAGTGCCAGTCTTCTCCTAGCGACAGTAAGAAATACCGATGTTAGTTGGATTGAGTGAGAAGCGATCTTTATCGATGTCTCACTGTGGGGGAGATCTTCGTTTATCATAATTGCCACTCCCCCTCCCGTAGCACCAATATCCCTATCCTGACGATAGATGGCATACTTAGTTGATACAATTGACGGAACATGATCATCTCTAACAGGGAAATTAAAGTATACAATTGATTACCATTTATGCACTGTTTCAAGGCCCGCTGAACCTAAACATACTGTCTCCATCTGATGACGGCAAACAGCCGAAAACCAGTAGTGGAGTGTAATTTCACGGAATGTGAGCATTACATCACTTTAATCACTAAAAATGTTATTCATATTCTCATTGTTAAACTTATATACATCAATATATACCGCGTATTTCGTATACTGAGTGTGGTTCATTCTCACTTTCATTCAAGTGTTGGTAGTTTCATTCAATTCAATAGAACACAATTCATTAAATCCAATCCAATTTTTTTCATTAAAAATTACCCCCATAATGCGTTCAAAATTTGAATGAAAATGTCCCAGCTTATAGAGTATTCAAATTTCCGTAACCAAGGCGAAAGTGAAGAATCAATGAAAAAGACCAGCAATAATATTCCAAATAAATATCTTCGATATCTAAAATTATTTAAAATAATAATTATATAACTATCGGTGTTATTACAGAAATCCAATAATATCTAAATGGGTAGCTTTAAACATTGCAAATGTCGAAAGTTAGAAAATGGATAAGTTACTGAACATCATGTACCCGTAATGAACATGAAATCTCTTCTCATTTATGCGATTACAAGTTATGAAATACATTAGTACACACCTTTGATCGCAATGCTGAGAATGAGACCTTTAAAATTAAAAAGACTGACACCTTTGAAAATAAATGTAATAAGTATGATTTTCTACACCTTCAGTAAGATTATCTGCCTCAAATGATGCTCAAAATAAATTATACCCTGAGTCACAAAACATCATTCCGCATAGCCCCAGGTTAACAGGCGTTATTCCGGGTTTCCTGGATATTCTTCATCGATGAACAAACTAAAGTTGTTAAAAACACTGGTGCATAAAACGGTTGCCAAGTCACCGACGGCATGTATGAAGATTGCTATCAATTCATTCTGTTTTAATCGGTGGTTAGCTGGACTATCTTTAATATTCTGTAAAATTTACATGTAGGTGATTATAAGTGTGCTATGTTCGGTTGTCAATTTCGGACGTATAAATAGTCAATTATGAGTAATTAAGCTCTGTCCACATTAGTTATAATACAATATACAAGACTTGTAAAAATTTCCCATAGTTTGTACGTCGCATTTATTTCTCCACAGAAAAAACCCAAATGTTTCCACTTTTTCTTTGTGTTAGTCGCCAATATACCACAATAATTGAAGTGCCTACCTGATGAGTGCAAACACCACGAACCTGGTTGTAAGATTTTATTTGCGGATAATATCAAAATTAACAGATTACAATCATCACAAGTTGGTCAGCATGCCATAGAGAAAGATCTAAATGCGTCATTCAAATGGTATCAAGAAAATATTATACCCTTTAGTGCATCGAAATACCATGTTTTACCTATGACCGCATACTTACAACACCAGTGCTTAGGAGCTTCAACCATTCAGATGGGATAAAAGCCAACGGTTTTTAAGGCGTTTTGACATGCATATTTTGCTCAAACCATTTGTACTGACAATTGTTGAGGTGCTTCGTCGGGTTTTGCATATGTTTGATGTAACATTATTCTCCTCATTGCGCGAAGCATATATTCGACAGAATCTTGAGCATGCAGTTCAAGCCTGGTCGTTTAAGCATCGTGAGGTAGTTCTTCTACGTCCACACTAATGAAGAACTTCAAAGCTTATCAAGGATATAAAATTCTGATGTTATAAAGTTCGACGTCGTACCTCAAACTGATTCTCAGTGAACTACTGTAACCGTAAATGCATATTTCATTCTAGACAACAAAATCCCGCGGGAACCGTTTCATAACCGTATATAAATAATACCGTCGTACCATTTAAAACAGAGCTGTCACATCCCCACAAGTTTGCTCACTGAGAGATTGGATTGGACGAATGCTGTTATTTTTCACTCATCGAATATACAAGCACTGAAATTATCTTCCTACTAAAATCGTAAATGTACAATCTCTTCTGGTCTTCAATGATTTACTCGGCACTCGTTTACATTTACTCAGATTATTGTCACAATGAAAATTTTAACATTCTTTCTATATCTCACTAATTTTCATGCTTCACCAGAGGACTTGTCGACTGGTTATGAGTTATTGCGTGTTACACACATCCATATTCAGAAATACAGTGAAGGTGTACTCCATTTTCGATTCAGGATCGCTATAAGGAATTCTACTCAAATATAATCTACACATAGTACATAAAGTCAAGCGGTGATCTTTAAGAATTTAAACTTTTTGTACTGCAATTAGATATTGTTAGATTGTCCAACATTTCGATCAGTGTAGAGAATATACACGCAGATAGTTGTTTAGAAACCCAAATATTCGAATCATTAAACTTAAGGTGGACGCTTACATCTGGATCCAAAACTCAAAACTTTAATTTCTTTACTGTCCTTATATCTCCTTCTAATTCTTCTGGATCGGAAGCGAATAGGATAAAATCCCTTTTGAGATTCTACATAGCAATACACCTTGGTGACTTTTGCTGACAAGGCTGGCCCTGAGAGTGGAGGACCACCATTTAATCATTCAGAGGACCAAGTCCAGCTGTCTCAAAAATTGTTAATCCAATGTGCTCTTGAATAGCTATTGCGATAGTGAGGACGAGAGCTCGTTTGGTAGCGAGATCCAAGCGTTCCTTTCCAGCGTAAATATACTGTTCGCAATACTCAGCTCAAGAACTTTATGTTTTGCAACTTTATCTCAATCTCACGAGTCTCCGATTCAACTACTAATCTGAAGAACCGGAGGAACTCATCAACATATTGGCCGAGAAGGATTATGCTTGTTGGAAGCAGATCTACCCTTTCCTTTCGAAGTTCTAGCGTTAAGGTTTTAGTATACTTCATCTGTCTGATTGGCCTAACACCCAGTGTCCATGTATTAGATTAGATGTCCTTCAATGAGGCTTAGGTGTATGACGCACTTATCCATGTTCGCACCAACAAATCCGAGGAGCCGGATGGCATCCACTCAATTATGCTTAAAAATCTTGCCTCAGTACATACCGAACCGTTTTACCAGCTCTTTAATTCATGCCTGCAACTGGGAGTGGTTCGCAGTAAGTAGAATGAAGCCATAGTCGTGCCAATACACAGGGGTGGTTGCAGGTCAACTCTTGGGAACTATAGACCTGTCAGCCTGAGTAGCATCGTCTCAAAAGTATTAGAAAAACTATTGCGTGTAAAAATCTGTCAGCATCTTAGTCGGCATTCTCTGTTGAGTGTAACTCAACATGGATTATTTAAGGGTAGATCCTGCCTGACTAACCTTTTTAGTTTTCCCGATTCTCCAACTAAAATGCTGGTCGAAGGAAAGCCAGTCGAATCTCCCTACTGAGATTTTAGCAAGGCTTTTTATTCCGTGAGTCACCGTCTCCTAGAGATCAACCTAGCAGCAAAAGGCACACAGGGTAGTCTACTTGCTTGGATAAAAGCATTCCTTACAAGCAGGACGTTCCGAGTTCGGGTTGGGTCCACGTTTTCTAGCCAAACCGACGTGATCCGTGGGGTCCATCAAGGGTTGCTACACAGTCCCATTCTATTTCTAATCTTCATTGGTGACTTGCTACCTGCCTTGAAGTGTCTATGCTTCATTTCTGCAGATGATGTGAAGTTCATAGGATCAACGGATGAAGATACCTTGATGCACGATCTTGAGCGTGTCATAAACTGGCATACCATTGCGACCTCACTCTGAACCTTAATAAGAGCAAACTCTTATCAGCACTAGGTTTTGAGAAAATCTCTCAAGGTTAACGTCGCACAGTGTTTTGAGGATCTGGGAGTACTGGTTCGGGCTGACTTGAAATGGGAGGAGCAATGTGCCGCTGCGACTCAGCGTGCACACAAGATAACTTTTTCGGCTGAAATCAGTGGTATCGAGCAGAAGACCGATGTATACTGCCACTTTACAAGGCATTAGTTTTGAGCGCAACTGAATGTTGTGTTTCAGGCGTGCTGTCCTCACTACAAAAAGGACATCCTTCAGCTTGAAGGCGTACAGCTCCTCGCAACTCGCGTGATTGAGGGTCAATGAGGGAAACCGTACGGTGCGCAACTGATGTCTCTCGATCTTTTCTACCTTAGGCGCCGTCGTTGAAGAGGTGGCTTAATTAAAACCTTTAAGTTCTTGAAGGGTTTGAGTGGCGTGCCAATGAACGACTTCTTTACCTTAAGTCCCAAGGAGGGCACGCGGGGTCATTCACTTGAAAATGCTAAGAAAAGCTGTTGGCTAGACTTCAGGAAACACTTTATCAGCCTTAAAGTTGTAAACTTCTGGAACATTCTTCCGGAAGGGCTTATATCCTGCAGTACCGTCTCGAGTTTTGAGCAGGGTTTGGACCGCAACCGTGGTTAGCTTTTTCCTGCATACACTCCATAGTTACTACATAAGCTTAGCCAGTTCACCATTTAGTTTTATCCCGTAAATCAAGTAAAGGCTAGAGTTCTCAGTTTATTATTATTATACACGATTCTACTTTAGCTGATATCTCATCGTGCTCGTGAAGAGAAACTGCTTTTTATATTTTCAACATCGGTTATAACGCAGTGCTCCCTAAATACAATCCGGATATTCTCTTGGCGTCGATATTGTCGAAGATTTCAAACGGACAAAAGATAAAAACTTTTGGCAGTGGTAAGTGTTTCTCTGCAGCTTTCCACCGAAAAAATTATGGACGCTTGATTGGCTCGTTAGTCACATACTGTCCTGAGCAAACTGAACTGAACGTATAAATTAACAATTACAACCGGTGAAGTGAATAATTACCTTTACGGATACACACGGTAGAGTGAGTTTTAAAAACATACACGGCAATTTTAATAAAGCTGTGTGCAATCTGTGTCTCACCGCGGTAAACGATATGAAGATTTGATGGCTGATTCGATTATAAATGAAAAAAATAATTTTCAAGTATGTTTCTACTTAAAATATATTGCTATTTTTTGTCAGACAAATAAATGTGAATAGCTCTTACAATACGAAATATTTGAAACCAATAATTCAATCACGGAATATTCTTTTATTTTGTATTATATTTTTCCGTAAGTGTTGTTTGACTTATCCAGTATTTTCGGCGGGTCATATCTTCGATATCACTTTGTTGTATAATGGTACGTTATCTTGCTTTATTGATTCGTAGGCCAAACGAACGAAAAAAGTCGGAATAGTTGGAAAGTACGGTGTTAGGTATGGTGCTTCACTTCGGAAAACCGTCAAAAAAATCGAAGTTAATCAACATGCAAAATATGGTTGCAATTTCTGTGGAAAAGTATAATCTAATTTTGGTTATTACGCAATAGGATTGTCTGAGAAGAAAAGCTGTCGGTATATGGGAATGCAAAGCTTGCAAGAAAGTCGTTGCAGGTGGAGCATATGTTTCCAGGTACTTATGTTTTCATAATAACTTCCAGTACTGTTGCCGCGACTACCACACGTGCTGCAATTCGTCGTCTCCGCGAAGCTCACGAAACATAATCTTATTTAAATATATGTTGGCTTTGTGAAATTAGTTTTTCTGATCTGTCATCACTGCCGTATGCTGTTCTTCAGGATAATGGAAGATTTTTATGTTTGTGGTATGCAAAATGTATTTGACTGGCGGCTACGAGAAACGAACGAGCAAGCATCCATAACAAAAATGCGATTCTTCAGTTAATATTCTGTATGTAAATATCCATGGTATTTGAGTTTTGTGTATAAGGGTTTAGAAGACAAGGTTCCAACTTCCTCGTTCGGACTGTTTTGGTGTAAGATCTTATCACTTCTCACATGTAGCATGCTCCAAGTGTAGACGAAGTAAAGATTTTGCAAATACCAAAAGAACCCTTTGAGACTAGGTTTGTGGGATGCTTTGCGTTGAGCAAAACATCTAGGTAGTTTTGAACGAGCAAACCTAGTTTCTCCCTTGGTGGCTAACAACGAGTGTTATTTGTGTTGTCCTGGCCTGCGGATTTAATAGCAACCCATTATAAGTCGTCTTGCTATTATATAATGCCTATTAGGAAAGTCTACTTCGCAGCTAACATCGTGCTAAATTGATTGGCCAAGGGTAGTGAGCTGCATGCTGAAAAACGCTGGAGTCTCACTACCACTTCTATTTCCCCCTCATATCTATCTAAGCCCTGGCAACCTGACAGTATCTTAGCCCATCTTAGTCTGGATCAGGCTTGCGCTTTCATACATACTACTTTACGAAAACCAACTGTCGTGAGTTGTCTGATATCACCACGAATCGCTGGTGGTTATATTTTACTAATTACGAATACGACCGTAGGACAGTCTCAACTAAAGTACTGCAAATCAGTTATATTTCTTAGGAGGATGGGCGATATTTAGCAATTATAGGGTTGGATTGTTTAGTACCGACTGATTTTTCGTAATGTGCTTATAAATCACAGCACTACCGTGGCCTTAGTGGTAATTTCAATGAACTGGAATTGTTCTGAGTAGAGTATTCGCTTAAAAATATACATCGCAAGAGGCCAAGAATCGTTCAATTTTTGTATGCTCGTGGCCCGTCATGGCTAAATATTAAGAAATCTAGCTCTTGGACGGAAACCTCAATTATTTCTAACTATATGCAACCTGGTAATTTCCCAGAAACAGTAAGACCATTGGAATTATAAAAATCCACCGTTGGTCACTGCATGCAATTCTTACCCACTGCGTACGTCACTGGTTAAATGCGAAAATACTACCGCTGGTCGAAATTTCAGAACATTTTTGACACCCTGATTTAATCCTTATTTTCAACATTCAATGCGAACGACTTGAATCTTTCTGAACTAAGGTTTTCCTAAAATCGTTAACGTTTTCATAAGTAGGTGTTAGTAAATGTACGGGGTGATTGTGCTGTCACTTTGTCCTAACGCACTATTTGGGATTCCTGGCTTATAAAAAAAAACTACGAATGTAAACGCTCCAGGGGTTCAAATATTATAGCTACAAAATGAATTCTTAACGTTTTTGCTTTCGTACGGCACAGAACGCGTTATGTAGCTCCGTGCATAACACTTTATGTACATTATCATCATGAAGCACAAGTCTGGAGCCAGACAAGCGCCAAGCAAGAAAGACAGATGAGCAAGTGCGTAAAAAACAGGAAAGCAGAATACGCATAAGCAAAAACAGCGTGATTTTGTAGTTTCACTGCACGCGATTTTGTGATTTTTTCAATTCAGGTTGTACCGGGTTAAAAATTAACACGATAAAATACACTAGCGCTACGGTGAGTTTCTTCATCCAAACGTGCCACCCGATCCTTTCTATTAGTCTGCGAATAGGGCTCGGTATGGCAAACCGTAATGAGGCGTTCTTAAAACATGTCCCAACCATCGCAAACGAGCATCAGCATTTCTCTTGGTCCTAAAACCCGCTTGGAGTCATCTATATATGTAACGCAATGCTGCTACCGAATGCGAGCAATCATACGCATGCAACGGATGTCAAAAACAAAAGCCGAAGTACATCTTGGATATACCAAGTTTCGCAGCCATAAAGTAGTGTGGCACGCACCACTGCGTTTTACCCTCGCCACATATGACGAAGCTTAGCAAACGTCTTACCCGCTTTGCGAACACGTGAGATCTCGTCCTCAACACAACCGCCAACACAGATACAACTGCCAAGTTAACAAAGCAGTCAATGACTTCAGGATTGTAATCACAGTTAGATTTGGAATAGAGCCGGTCCAGTCTTGGTTGAGTGTTTTACACTTGTTACGCGCAAAGCTTCAAGTGCGATATTACTGTTAGGTTGCCCAGGCCTAGATAGATATGAGAAATAGAGAATAAAGATAGTAGCGAGACTTCAGCATGGAGCTCACTACCCGTGGCCAATCAATTTAGCAAGGTGTTAGCGGCACAGTACAGAAGTACTGTACGATTGCACATCCGTGCCCCAGTATGAACGGCAATCTTGCACACTCCCTCGCCACGAGTAGCTGATAGCAATGTAGTCAATTTGCATGAACGAGACCGACGATGGAGATTTCCAGGGGGAGCAGTGACGCTTCGAATGCCGGAAGTTAGTGCTGGCAAGGTAGAGTCTGTGCTTTGAGCACAAGCAAAGCATTCTTTCCCCGCTGTCATCGTCGAAACATAACCTTCCACTCACGAAATGCTCGCTGTAGGATAGACGGCCAACACGTGCGTTCATGTTTCCAGCCAAGAGAACGCTGTCTATTCTCGATGCAAATCTAATGAAATCTTGTAATCTTCCATAAAACTCATCCTTGACACGTTCAGAGCAACCATTAGTCGATGCATAGGCAGCAACCACTAACGGAAAAAGTGTCAACATCAATTGTTTTTAGGTCCAGTATAAGACAGTAGTTATACAGCCCCTCCAAGAAGTCCGGTCAGAGAAGACTTGTGATTGGGAATTGACATTCGAAAGGGCCAAACGGTGCAAGGTCATTATAGGAACAACCAGTAACTCCTATTTCCATTTCCCCTTATATATGTCTAGGCCTGGGTAACATGACAGTATCTTAGCCCACGTGCAATCTGACTGTGCAGCACTTTGCCTGGATCAGGCTTGTGCTTTCATACTTTAACATACCACTATGAAGCCAGCCAAGGCACTCGATCTACATGGGTCGATTGCTGGTGGTGACCGTGGTACGGTACACGTATAACGGACCAGGACAAAGTCAAGTCTCACATCGGGTGAACGTTCTGCCGGAGCCGTCTCACATGGGGTGCTGCTTGCAGAAATCGCCCGTCTGGCATGGTATTTATACGAACAGGAGCAGATGTAGGCGCATCCGTAGACTTGACAACGAAGAACCAGATGTTGAGAATTTCCGGCTTCCCCAAGTTTGATGGCAAACGGCCTCGCCTGGATAAAACTGGGTGGCGTGCCAAGTCGGGCTGGTAAGGACTTTGTCTGATGGATTTTGGGTTGGACGGTAAGGGCTCAATACTGGGGCTACCGGCTTTGTTGGCGACCAGCGTCGGCGATCAGTGTTCCACGGTTGCATCAGTAGGAAGTGTGCATGTGTACAGGAGGGGGTAAAATACTGTCTCTGGTGCATAGGTTTAAGGCCACGACCGAGTGAAAAAGACGAGGTACAAGAATGCACGGGAAATATACTAATCGGTAGAAACGTGTTTAATATGCATTACATAATCGGCGAACCTTACACGCTGCCGTTTCGCGCGCATAGTTGTTGTGGCTGGCTCTGAGTTAGTAGTGGGTCTTGCGGATTAACTTGGTCAACTGTATAGTCCATGAATGCCTGTTTGACTGTGTCAATCGAAACAGTGTCATTCCTACCGTCTCGGTCAATCACAACTGTTTTTGGGAACTACTGAATTAGCTTAAACTTTCCAGCATAAGGAGGGTGAAGAGGTTGCTTCACCATTTCGTTTCGGCGAAAAACATACTGGCAATGTGCCAACTCTTTCGAAACGTGGGACGGTTTGGCTGGAAGCCGCGGGGTGGTTGGTGGAAACGGCTCATATAATGTCGCAAGCGCACCACGTAATATCCATAGGCAAAGTGTGGTTGCTTAGCCGTGGCGACATACTCACCAAGTACAGCGATGGTACGTCCGGATATTAATTCGGTGACGGTGGCTTGCAAGGGGATTTAAAGGTTAACCTTAAACCTAGGAAGACGACCGGTGGGACTTCGGTCCAGTCAGTACCTTCGTGCGCCTTTAACGAGGCTTTGAGTTGTCTGTGCAACCGTTTCACCATGCCATTCGCAACAGGGTGGTAGGCAGTAATTCGGTGGTTTTTACAACCCAGAGTTGCCAGCAATTTACTGAAGGCGCCATCGAAATGAGAGCCCCTCTCAGTTGTAACAATACCCGGGCAAACGAACTGTGCCACCTAACGTACGAGGAAAGCGTGCGCAACTGTCTCGGAAGAGCAGTTGTGTAGTGGAATGACCTTGAGCCACCTGGTGGATCGGTCAATGCAGGTGAAGATATATGTACGAACATGTAACGGACCGATTAGATCTGCGCGGATGTGAAAGCAACGCTGATTCGGTTCTACAAAAGTTCCTAATGTACTCTTGTTGTGTAGGTAAATTTTCGTGTGTTGGCAATTACCGCACGCTTCACCCCATTACCGAACGTCCCTATTGGCTTTCGGACAGATAAAATCTTCCCGTAATTAGTTTAACGCTAGCACGAATGCCAGGATGGGAAAGATTATGTAGGATATCGAACACCCGCCGTCTGAACGCAGACGGGATCGCAGTCGGGGTACGGTTTGCGATACGTCGCAAATGAAATCACCCGAGCAGTCGGACAAGGGTCCGTAAATAGTGACAGTTGTCTATCGGGCGTATAGTGCTTCAGGGATGTGATCTCGGCGATATGCTTTTTCAGCGATGTGAAGGCGGCAGATTTAGTCTCGTTCGTTAAAAGTAACGACTTCCCGTTACCACGAACAAATCGCTTAATGGCTGAGAGACTCGCACGCACTGCGGGATGAAACGGTGGTAGAAGTTCACTAGTCCAATAAATTACCAGAGTTCCTTAAAGCTGGTGGGCTCTGTGAAGTTCCGCATTCTTTAGGTATTTTCTTCCAGTGGTTTGATTCCTGAAGCCGAGAGTTTATGACTTGGAAAATCGACTGCGGCCTGACCAAAACGGCACTTGTTCGCGTCGATCGTAACCCTATGACTGGACAAACGATAGAAAACCGCAGCAAGGTGAGGAATATGGTCTTCCTTACAGATACAAGCGACCGGTACATCATAAAGGTAGATTTAAGCAAAATCGAGGCCTCTGCGAACCAGATTCATAAATCGTTGGAAGGCTTGAGCCGCATTACGTAGACCGAAAGGCATACGCAGCAACCCGTAAAGTTCAAACAGCGTGGTAACGGCCTTCTTCGGGGTGTCCTGAAAGCCTTTCCTGAACGAATAAAAACGACCTAGCCGCTTCGGACGGATGACGGTATTCGTCATTACATGTTGGCTCGAGTTTTTCGCTTGCGACGTGCGATAGTAGCAAGGTTTAATACAACATCGTACATCATCGCCGTATTTTCGGTATATCCGGCAAACGGGCAACCGAGTGTGGCTACTCGAGCGTTGGCGGGATGGGGTGCGTGATCGTGGCTTACGGTTGAGTGAGAGGTTTCGAACCTCATTGAGTAAGGCTGCAACCTCAGCTTGTAAGTCTACATTTTTGTCTTCCTTTTGGTTACCCAATGCGCGTGATCGTCTTGTGGTCACAGTAGAAATATATGGATGGGAACAGATGTATTCTGCGATGCTGTCCGCCATTCCCGCTAGTTCAAATACTGAGGTAATTTTCACCGCAGCCAATATGGCTCACAGGTACTCAGGGAGTCGCTGGAGCCAGAGTTTCTTCAATAAGGACTCGTCCATCTGCGATATCCATAAAAGGCGGCGCATCTCCATTAGTATCTTAGATGGCTTTTTGCCGGCAACTTCAAAGTTGCCGAACGGCTGCAGCAGCCTAGATCGTTCAAACGGGAGCGTGCGAGCAATCATGGCTTGTTTGACGCTACGGTAGCGGTCACCTTTGGGGGCAGCCATAGTCATCAACGATATTTGTAGCACTGTATTCAGTTTCTAAAAAAATAAAACCAATACTCAGGGTCCTGTGGAATGAACCTGGATACTGTGATGACCGTCGATGCCAGTATATCACCCATGCTAAACAGGATAAAAAGAAAATTTCTAACTGCTATAACTGGTTAGGAGAAAACGATGCAAAAATGCACGATAACAGGAGGTAAAAAATTACCTGAAAAATAAGGCCGATTGAAAATTGAGATACCGAAAAAAATACACGAAGAACGCGTGTACATAGGGCTCACCAATTTGTACTACACGAAGGTTAGTGTATCACGGGCTCACCAGTTTGTAGTAGTCAGTCTACTACAAACCAGGCACCAGGCTGTGCGAATACGGAAATTTTAAAGTTGTTCGAAAGGTAAACTTCGTTCATGTCTAGAGAGAAGCAGTGCCCACGTTCACCAGTTGGCAAAAATCGAGCACTTGATGAACCTTGGATGGTGCAGATGCACTGCAAACTCGCTCCTTCTGCATCACGCATAGATTTTGAACTCGTACTAGCTGAATCCTCGTTTGCATTTAGATTATCCGGATGCCTTTAGGCCCCCAGATATTCGTGGCTTGAGCCTATCGCGGCGCTCAAATAAATATTTACACCACGATATCCAATAGTACAAGAAATCGAACAGTATCGTTGCTGTTGTGAACGATGCCGCGCTGTCGGTACAACAATACTATTTAGTAGAAGTTCTCATTGGATCTTTGAGCATACGATGGGATTACCAGAATGCATCGCTCTCGAATTGAAATATCGCGCGTAATTCAGACGTTCAAAATAAATCAAATTATTAAATGCGATATGGACGCAAGGTTGACACGAAATGGATGTAGTGCTGTTCCGTTAATTGATTTCACATACTATAAAAACCGGTCAGCGAGGTATGTAAGGAGCGATGGTATTTCAGCTGTAAGAGGCACCACCTGTAGCGTTACACCGAATATTTTCAAGAGTAATACACCTGACAGTCGTTTGGATGCATACTTCGGTTCGGTAACCAATGAACGAAGTGCATGGCTGGCATTGCGTGGCCAGGAAGGCTAGAACGATTTGTGCATGATCACAACAAGGTGTGTAAAATCACAGCCGTGGAGTCAGGCAAAATGGCTAAGATATTTTGTCAGGTTGCCTAGGCCTAGACAGATAAAGGTAATTGCGCTGAGACTCCTTTCTTCTGCACTGCTGCATATTAATAGGAAATCAATTTACCGTGTTGTTACGTGCTTTACTTACTATAGGACTACTGTACAATTGCGTCCCTGGAGTAAGGTAGGTAAAAGAAAAGGTGTCATCATGCTGTACTTAGGAGAACAAACTGAGTGCCGGCTCCTTGTTTCTACCTAACATTGACACCATACTTAGGCTAACGTTAGTACGCGAACAGCAAATACGATTCCGTCCTGGTCGTGAACTACTCAATCACGTTCATTTTATTGCAAACACTAGAATAACGTCACATGTACAGGCAGCCCACGAAAATGAATTTATTAGAGCAAATTAGATTCGGTTGATAGGAACGCTGTGTTTAGTGTTTTGTTGATCCACTCAAGTATGCAGACAGATGTAGGGCACAGTATTCGTATAATTCCGGGCCTGTTATGCGGTATAATAGCTTATCAACCAATTAATCTTTAGTTAGTGATGCGAGACTAGAGCGGTCGTTTAATCCGTGATGGTTGAATTTGATAGTTGAGGCTATATGCAGAGATGCCGATACCCGACATCCAGATAAGTTGCGATTAGAATCTTTTCACGTGGTTTTCTTCAATTCTGATACAGATGGCTTTAATTGGTCTGATGGCAGCGGGATTGAACTTCTGCCGTGCAGTCAGAGCGAAAGGAAAACATCGTTAACTAACTAAACCAGTTTTGTTTATAATTCGTAACTCGGATTGAGTTGTTGCAAGGGTGGCCAGATTGACTTGGCTCGAAAAAAATGGCGTCTTGATTGCCAGCGGCTGTACTTATGGGCGACACCTGTGACACGGTAGTGACGCTTGGGAAAACTAGTCACAGGCCATGACATTCGTCCAATTGAAAAACTGCTGTTGCCAAAACTGATTGTCTGGTTGGATCTGATTAGGGATTTGGTTGCACGATAGACCAGAAAGCATCGACATACGTGTAAAATGGAAAAAAACGTTCAAATTTCCTAATAATATTTCGCGGTGGATTTGAAGATAGCCAAAAAGTTTAAAACAGAAGAAAGTAACGGCATGAAAGGTGTATGAACAATTTATTTACGCGTGAACACAGGCAATGAGTTATCGGTTTCCGTGAATTTTGTAACAGGGAATATCGTGTTAGCGCGAAGAGGTTGTTCTCGAGTCTTGACGGCTGAGTCGACTGAGGTGATTTCACTCATACATTTGTACATCTTGTGAAACGGTTGATTGAATTTGAGGTTTAACCCATTCGACGAACTCGTCAATAAGCACCGGCCAAGCGCCTGTGTTAGAAAACAGAATATTTCAAAATTTACGAAATATATGCAGAGAGAAAAAATAAAGAATGTATGCATAATTAAATCAGTTTTGTGCGTCATGGAATACGCAGGGATCCAGACAGTACTGCTTCTATGTAGTATTTATTGTTAAAACTGACAAACTAATAGCATACAAGTGCTAGTTTTCTATAGTAATTTTGTGGTGTATCGGTAAGCATGAAGGTCCGCTTTCCTGGGTGGTAAGACGGCATCAAGCGTGGAAGTTTTGATGGATTAATGGATGACTGACATGTCGAATTACTCATTCACATTACGAAGACCAGCAACCGGGTAGTGACAACATCGTATAGGCGAAATTATCATTGCATCCGCGTCTAAATGTGATTCTGGAATTCTGATCGATTTCATTTGACCCGAGTACCACCTGGCTAATATAAAAGTGGTCCTAGACAAACTGACAGTACCTTAGCCAACGTGCCCGGATCAGACTTGATCTTTCATAAATATACTAATACACAAGTAAAACCTGACTGTCACTTGTAAGACGATGAAAGGAAACATTTGTTGTACATCGGTTACATTTGGACACACTAGATATGCCGAGGCTTACAAAATAGGCCAGAGATAGGGTAAAGAGAACAGCCGACCGATTTGCTTCATTGAAGTGAAGCGCTTATGCATATCCAGCCATGTGCAGTATCCCGACACTTAGTCACCCAACAGTTATTTCACCGCATTCCTCTACGGCTCGCTCCCAGGCAACGGCGTCACAACTGATTAATTGAACAAGAAGTGTGACGGTGCTCAAAGTGAACATATGATCGAGCTGAACTGCGTTAGATATCACTGGAATAAACCGAGCGATTGTATCAGTGGAATAAGATAAGAAAAGATAAAATGAAACGGACTAAATTTACACTATAATCATTAAACGCGAGAGTTTATGGTTTCAAAACCATGAACTTTACATAATGAAGATCAAAATTATCATTGATTTATCGATGATAAGATAGGCGTCTTAAATTCTCACCCAAATGATGTCGCGCAAAGTGTTTCGCTACTATGTTACGGCGGAAACGAACCCGTACAACGTAAAAGTAGCGCAATTACGGTGTGCTTGCAGGGTGTTACGTATACCCATGAAATGCTGAGTAGGTGACCACATAGATCATTTTTTTATCATTTGAATTCTAATGGCTACGATTAAATCAGTAGGCATTTTTAAAAATTCCCCACAAATAAAGGCTTGCTGGATGCAAGAGGTACTAGATTCAGTCCTTTTGTAGAACCCTGTTCACGAATGTACTCGGATAAGAGATTCTGATCGCCCTTCTGTCTTGGATTTGGTAAATATCGGAAGAACAATCTGTCTAAGCGATCGAATTCCAGGCTACACTGGGTCTTAATGACCATTCAGTACTTGTGTTCGATTATGTTTGCAGTACTCATCAATCGCTTAATGGGGTAGATGATTTCACCGAGTTAGACACCCGTGCAGATTCAGCATTATCAGACGGACCGCATAAGCCTGACACGCAGTGGAACGAACTTGCAGTTTTTTTCATAATCTGAAGATTTACGAGAACTCGCAGATCGTTTCTAAAAGATCTGAACATGAACTTCGTTTTGTTGTACGCAGCAGAACAAAAAAGTGGATAGCGCTGAAGCGAGCAGCGTGGATGCAGCATAAAGCAAACATAACATGATAACATTTCTGTATGTTACGTAACAAAGTGAGTTCATTTATTCGATGGGCTAAAGAATCTCACCAATTAATGCTGCAGTCAAAAATGGAACGCAACCCTAAGTTGCTATACAAAATCATGAAGGCGAATGCGAAAGTCAAACCATGTAATTTCGCCTTCCAGAATGGTAAAAACTCACGGAGACCGCGTTGGAAACCGAAAATGCGCTTGCGATTTATTACTCTAAAGTGTTCATGACAAAACATTGGGCGAAATTTTTATTAGAAGTCCGGTGTGATAACACCCATCTTCAAATGCGGCTGCGGATCTGACGCTGCAAATTATCGTCCCATCACACTATTACCTGTTATTAGTAAGGTCATGGAACGTATAATCTCGGAAAGAATGGTGGCACACTTTGAATCGCGTAATTTGTTTTAGACAGCGTTAGACCACTGGACGAAGCAGTTGGATATAAGTTCGAGCATTCATGTCTGTTACTTAGACATTTCAAAAGCTGTTGATAGTGAATAACTGATACGTTTACGAATATGTAAACCACTCCTTTCATGGTTGCGCGACTACTTGTCAGATCGTAACGCACGAGTTAGAGTAAACGGAGTGTATCCCAAAAGTTCAAAACCACCAGCGGAGTACCACTGTCAGAAATTGCAAAGGGAGTAGGATAACGTGTCAAATTGAGCGGCCACGAATGATATGACATTCAATATACGGAAAAGTAAGATGCTAGACCTTGGCAAGAATGATCCTTGGACATATCGATTAGGAACTGAAAACTTGGCACGGAGGTCGTTGAAAAAGATCTTGGAGTATGGATTAGTGGAAACCAAAAGAGCAAGGTTAATTGCCAGAATCTATATCAACAGGCCAGCAGATTGTTGGGTATCTTTCGAAAAATATGTGGAAAATTCTCGCTGGAAACGTTACCAAGGAAAATGAATGTCTAACTTGGCCCTAAGATGAAGCATGCGGTAGAGGTCTGGGCTCTTTGGCTGCGAAAAGATTTTGCTCTCTTTGATAAAATCTATCACACAGCAACAAAATTAGTGATGGGTCCTCACAATGTTCCGTACACCGAGAGATTGCGACGACTAGGTCTATGTGACTTTACCCTAAGGAGAATACGGCGCGATATTATATAGAATGATGTCTATCGAAAGACATCCTCTAAGACAATTGCTTGATGTATATGATGAGAAAGTGACACGCGCACATACCTTATCCCTTTACGTCCCTATTTTCCGTATTGATTGTCGGTGACACTTTTTGCCGTACATGTTATATTTCTTGGGAATTCCCTACCCCAACATGTGGTGGACTCTCCTTGTCTGGCGATGTTTACATCAAAATTGGAGTTATATATGCAAAAGAACATCATTCGTGAGCCTAATGTTTGATATACTCGATTCCTTTTACACTATCATATTTTTCACATTTTCATGCATATCACAATCCTGTAGTGTTGTCAAGTATTAACTTTATAACCGTAAATACTTGAAAGCATACTGCACAGCGAAGCTAGCGTGAAAAATGGCCGGTAACGTTGATAGAGTGATAACGCCATGGGATCTGCGCTACAATACGTAGTTTTAGAAAACTTTCAACTCATCGGAACTACATCGGTTAAGCAGCAGCGAGGTGATTCATGGGGCGCAGAACACTATCCCACGGGCAATTCCGCGTAAGACTCCTAAAATTGGAGATGAACTGTGGGGACTCGATTGCTATAAAGACACGATATTGTTTAGGGATAATTCTACCACTATTTTAATCATTCAAGTTTGCTAAGAAGGACCGAGGAATGCGTTTAGATCATGTGGTGGAAGTCGATAATCGTTCCGGCATTCAAACGGAACAGTGTGATGCTTGTTAAATCATCCGGTATCTGTCTTACTATAGTAGCAGCTAAAATGGCGTTTCATTATGCTTCACAACTAAACACAAAACGGTAAATCGATCTACGAGGAAGGGATAAGGCTTCCAGCCCAGAGAGGCTGCAAAGATCACATCATCCGATATTGTTTGTTACTGGACAAAGACCATGCGTTCCGTAGACCAACTCTTGCGGTACTTATATTCTACTCCTATATTATACAGCGTGTGCTAGCACCTCAGTTAATTTCCGGCGGCATAAAATTAAACATTTACCCATGTGTTCTACACACATGGAGCAATCAACTGTTGAAGTGCCCTCTAAAGCTTGTCTACAGAAAATGTTCACTCTACTGAAACAGTGTCGCCTACGCTACCTGGGTCTTGCCTTCAAAATAGAAAACGGTCGTATTCCCAGACATTTATTCTACGAGGACTTGAAATGGAGAGATTGAGCGTTGTACAATGCACACTTGCTCTGGAGATTAATCCTCCGAGTTGGGAAGAACATTCTCTTCACCGCTCTCGATAGCGCCAGTGTAAAGTGTCCCCATCGAAATGGAGTTGCTGAAGGTAAATGACGCTAACAGCGTTAGAACGCTGCCGGTTGACTGCATATCGCTTTGCACACTGGGACTCTTTAGTTACGTGAAACGCTTGGAAGATCACAATGCACTTGCAATGTGCATTCATGTTCAACGCCGACCGAAAAAGAACTAAATCGGACAAGCACATGTCTGGAACTAGACAAACCGTCAAACAACATTAGCAGGGGAAAGCAGATAAGCATCCAGATAGCTGAACAGAAATGAGGTGTCAGCACTTAAAATCCGTACAAACTCTCCAACTTTGAAGCAATACTTTTGGAGAAAATGATAGTTCTACTGAACGATAAAAAAGAGGAACTGATGTGATCCACAAAGAGCAGTGCTCTTCGTCAAACCTGATATTTAATTGCCATGGGTTCGGTCCTCTACATATCGTTGCACAATAAACCGAACAACGCTACCCCAAATCGCCATATTTTTCTCATTATCTTGTTCGCACTAATTAATTTAATCAGAAATGACACTGTTAACAAGAAATACCCGTGGGGTTGCTCCATTTGGAAATTTTCAAACCTTTTGCGGCAAAATTGTAAATTTGGCATTCGCGGATGAGACATCGGTGCACGTTAAAAGTTTAGGGCTTCCTATCAAAGTAAATGTATTTCTCAAAATTAGGTTTTAGAGGCACTCAAAAGCAAACAGATTAGGGTGTATTCATGTTCAACAGTGTTGACTGACATCGTCTGTCCTTGCTACCAAGATTCTCAACACAAGATTAGCCATACCGTTCCAACAAGAACCCTAGGTGTACAGGGTCTACGTAGACGGAGTTTACAAAACACTGTCGATGCTAGAAACCCACCTGCCAGAAGTTCAAACGGCACACTTAGAAGAGCAGAGCGGCTGAAATTTCGATCTATTCTACGTTGAGGTAGCAAACGCGTCGTTGACCACACACAACCGCCACGACAATAAATGATCGCGAGGACAAAACACATGGAAAATTGAGATATGAATTTTTGCCAATGTATGTTGAATTCATACAAAGCTGGTAAATAAACAACGAGGTTAGCATACCTTCTGGATCATAATTGGACATATCTGGAAGTATATTTTCAATAAAATCTAATAACAAATCCCATGTGTCTCGTGGTATCGGTCGTTTGTGCCGCTCCTGCAAAAGTCATGGAAAATATCTCGTGAAAAAAGGCATGAGCAATACATGAGCTAAGAAACAATGCGTGAAACGATTAGCTTATCGAATGAGCAACTACAGGTTGTGATCGCGAACGACGAATCTGTTGAGGTTATTAGCCTCCTGTGGTCGATACCGACCGAGGGTGTAAATGATATTGTTGTTCACAAAGCTTTGGATGACTTTACAGTTTGATTAGAGAGAAGCCATTTCGCTGACCGCGATTTATACATTACCCAGTTTATGAGCATCATATGCCCGGGGTTCTCTCAATTGCCCGCTCTCTCAATTTGAACCTAAAGTTTCACATTACTTTCTAACAAAATCGGTCGAAAGTTAGTTATTCCCACAGCGTAGGACTAATGCTTCCGTATTCGCTCTACACACGTAGATGTACTACAAACGCAGCGTATCCGATAGCTGACTTCTTAATTTCAAATCTGTTGGAACACCACCACTTTGAATTCTATTGACATGACCCATCCAATGTAAGAGACGCTCTCGTAGTGGAGTGCTCATAGATAAGATTTAAAGAGCATATATGTATTTGTTGCTCTGTTGATCCACGAAACGTTCAAGATGTGATGAATGTTCCTTAGATGGAAATAATTCAAATTCCGATCGTATCTTGCGTGGCTCATCCGGGTTTCGCTGACATACAGTCAAGGAGTATACCCAAACCGGACAGAAATAATCGCCCGAGAACTGAATATCGTGTTGCACTTGTGAGATATATTACTACTCCTGATTCCGAAAGTATCGTCATTTGAAATGTTGCAGACTCATGTGGTCGACATCGAACAAAGGGGGTCAAGAAAATATACCGCTGTAGAGCTTGCAATACTCGTTCTAGTAATAGAATGGTATACCGAAAAATGAACGCAGAGAAACAAGTCGACTTTCGCCAGTACGAAATGAAAAAACACTTTATATTCTTCCAATTATTACAGCAAACGATATCCCCGGGAATATAGAGAACAGCTCAGAATACTAACGACAAGTTTGATTAGAAATACTGACCTGTTTAGGCTTTATTAGGGAGCACGACTGCCATGCTGAGGACTTTGAAGAGTGTTTAACAATAAATAAATAAATAAAACTCAAAAATCGAGTACAAAAGTCTCATTGGAGTACAGTGGAAGAATGAAAGATGAGCGAAACAGTAACTTGCCTGAAGGAACGTGAACCAGAGATCCAAGTATCGAAAGCGATTCCTGAGAAGTATTTCCCAATAGGGGATCGCATAGTCAAGTACTAGGAAAATGGGTAATGGAGAAAACGGATTGATAGACAGCAATGAATAAGATGTCATTCATGCATGGCAAAGATCAGATGGGGACTTTACATGCAATCTGGCAAATGGAGAAAAAAGCTACATGGGTAGAATTCCCAAGAGATTGACTTCCAGTGATTGGCTGTTGCTAGTTCATTGTAATCAATATTCAATTGATCCTGCATGCTGTCACATTTCTTATCAACACGCTGGGGTACCACAGGGCAGAGATCAGTTTCTTTAGCACGAAGCTGGATGTTGGTGTATGAAATCACAAGCCTGATCCAGGCAATGTGTCGCACAGTCAGAGACTGCACATGAGCTAAGATACTGTCAGGTTGCCCAGACACGAAGCTGTAAAGGTGATCTGAGTTCACCAGCAAGGCAGGGTGTTCGGCTGCGGTAGTAATTGTATCCTGTTTTATATCAGGGAAGGGCGGATAAGTTGATTGTATTACCGCTAACCATGGCAAAATGATAAAAAACATACGGTGACAGAAATATCAGTAGCATGAATACCAACGAACGTGAGGAATTCCTACCAGAAAAGGAATGGAAAGCAACTTGGATCGGGGGATATCATCCACTCAAAGTGAACACGTTCTTGCAAATATACAGATGCGCGTCTCTCTGGATGGGGCGAAACTATCTTAGACCACCAAGGACGATTGATTAATAGTAGTGAGCGTGAAGACGAACATGGGGTTATAAACTGTTTGGATGTTGTTAACTAGATGATAACCAACTAAAGTACTACCTTGGCTGAATCAAGTTCCAAATCATGAAAGTAAAAGGAATCTGTGTATGCAATATTGATTGATGTGTGCGAGAAATAACTTTCAACTTTTGCATAAAGGAAATACATTTTGTGAAAGGTAAGCTTTTACTGATCAACGTTAGGGGTCTTGATAAACAATAATAGCTATCCCTTGTCGAGCAAAGTCCACCAGTTTCTGAGCTTTTCGTACAAGTATAGAGACCCGTAGACACCAACTACAAGGCACTACAAATGGGTTTACCACCCGCTCGAATACCCTTAAAAATTTGGGCGATTTGAGGCGTTTGGTTTGTGAAACACTAGTGAGCCCTTTGCTGATCAAATGGACGCATGTGACGGAAATTGGATTCGGGGTGCCAGTGGTAAACAAACAGGTCGACGGATTGACCGTATGGAATCTCAAAGCCAAATTTGCATTAACAATACCAGGCAACACATGACACACATACAACACCGACTATCAAGGTTTAGGAAGAAGGTTGCCCGGGCAGTTTGGAACATGGGCAACAAGTTTGTCATTACAATTTGAGAAGACGGGAAAGCTTAATCTATCGGATGCGAAATCAACGTAGTACGTCTGCACAGAGAACAAAGGCGAGTTTTTTTATTGCTTGCTCACGTCCTTAATGTGAATACTTCTTAAACAAGTAAAACGTGGTATACCCCTCATAAATCTGAACTTATTTTTAACTCAACCCGATGCTTTAACAGAACGTTTCACGAAGGTAACACTAAGCTAAATAGATGTGCTTGTGGCACAAAGTTGAATGCGAAAGTGTGTTGGAGTTTCACTGTCAGTTGCTTTTTCGTATGCGTCTGGGCAACCTGACAGTAGATAAGCCGACACGCGGCTTTGAAGTGTGCGGCACTTTGCCGAATCCAGGCTACTTTCAAAAGATGGTTTACAGAGCATGTTCACCCTACTACGACAGCGCCGCCTGCGGTGGCTTGGCCACGTCTAGAGAATGGAAAATTGTAATATTCCAAAAGATCTACTCTATGGTGATTTGAAATCAGGAAGTGGACTATTAAGCAAACCGCACATGCAGTACAAAGACGTGTGCAAGATATGAATGCTCTTGGCATTGACCCCGCGAGTTGGGAAGAACTTGCTCTTGACTGCTCACATTGGAGGCATTGTGTAAAGCGTCGTCTACAAGCCGGGGAGGAGAAGATACAGCTCTTGGCTGCTAAACGCAAATCACGCCGTGGGCATGCAACTGACGCCCAACAACCGAGTTCTGCGTATCGTTCCCAGCGCTGCGGGAGAGATTGTTCCTCCCGAATCGGACTGTTTAGTCATTCGAAAAGCTGTAGAACATGAAAATTCATGTGATTGTGATGTACATACATGGTCGACATCAATTGAAGGAGGCCAACACAAAAGAAAAGTGAGTCATGTTCATAATTCAGAGGGTCCACTTTAGAAAAATTAATCGATTAAAAGGTTTGATAAAATTATTGAAGGTGTATTGTGATTCCGGGTCACGTGATGACCAATGTTGGTACACCCGCGCTGCCATCAGGTGGAGAAGACAAGATTAGACTCAGTGAGTCTTGACACAGCGGAAGGATGTCGATCAAAGTTTAAAGTTCTTTTGAACAAGATCAAGCGATGAAATAGATAAAAATAACCAATCTTTTGATGTTCACTGACAGACCCAACACCTGCACGAAGCGGTGGATGAGGTGAGCGAGAAAACGTAAAACTGAGATGCCATTAAAACCCAAGGATTCACTCGAACCGTATTCTTTGTAACAGTCATATTACGTAATGTAACCAGAATATCGAAGTCTGTCTGTATGTATGCATGGAATCACAAGCATAGAATCAACCATAATCACACAGGAACACCGCATGTGGGATGAGATATTGTCACGGCGTCAGACCTAGACAAATATAAAGTGTCAGCGAGACTCCAGCGTGTTTCCACGTGAAGCAAACTGCCGGTGCAAATAAAGTTGGAATGATGTTGCCTGTGCAGTACACAGATACTGCGTGATTTGAATAGATACGGTGAAAGCGAGTTAATATTCGATAAGGTTTAGAGTGGTAATTGTATGGTATGGTATGAAAGCCCAAGCCTGATCCAGGCAAAGTGCCGCACAGTCAGACTGCACATGGGCTGAGATATTGTCAGGTTGCACAGGCCTAAGCAGATATGACAAAATAAATAGAAAGAAATGATAGTGAGACTCCAGCCTGTTTCAGCATGCAGCTCACTACCGGTGGCCAATCATTTTAGCACGATGTTAGCCGCACAGCACAGAAATACTGCACGATTGCATATCCGTGCAATGGTAATTGTATGAGACAGGATGACTGCTCCAATGAATAATCCATAGAAATGAAATAAATAAACATTCGTGCCATACTCATTCAGAATAACACACACGTGTTTAATGCTACAAAGCCATTGTATTGCAGAGACCAGATGTGGCTGTGCTGTCAAGACCCGTAAGAGTACTAGCGGAATAACAACTAGTGATTACCTACCGAATTTAATGTAAAATACATAATACATACACCGTGTTATATAAGGAGCAGGGTATAAAAGCAGGACATTGAACATAGTGAAAAAGCGGACGCTAGAATAACCATGCCACCAAAATGACCTACCGAGGGATTTGCTCTCGTGTTTGTCCACGATGGCAAAACTAAAAGTGAAGAGGTAGAGGGACTTGAAACATTCGGGGTTGTTTTGGACTTCCTCAACCAGCGCGGGGAGGGCGGATCGCAAAGAATCGATTGAATCACAGCTGTGCAAAAGCGAAAATAAAACAACCTACATCGGAACTGAAAGTATGAGAGCGGTTCAGAATGATAATGATGTGGATAAACAGTAGGACTAGGGCTGTTGCGTTCAAGAAGTGTATGTAAGTATAAAAGCAGAAGCCTGATCCAGACAAAGTGCCGCACAGTCATAGTCTGCACGTGGGATAAGATACTGTCAGGTTGCCCAGGCCTAGACAGATACGAGAAAGAAATTAGAAATGAAACTGAGACTCCAGCGTGTTTCAACATGCAGCTCACTACCGGCAGGCCAATCAATTTAGCATAAAGGTGAAATAAACGAAAGTATGGCCGAATAGCTGCTGTGGATAGACTGAATGATTGACTGGGCAGATGATTGAATCAACTGTTGCTTCGTCCTGGTGTAAATTATTTTATTGAAGATATTTTGAGTTGAAAATACCGAAAATAAACAAAGTGATAAATATGCTGCCTACTTTAATTCTCGGAAGCCACGAAAAAATTCTTCCCGAGTAAATTCTCCCTGTGTTTTGGCACCGAATTTCCATGCCAAAACCAGGACGGACAAGCTGGCTGGGTCAATTTGTAAATCTCTGACAATGAAATGTTCCATTCCTGTTGTCAAAATCCGTTCCGGGCATTGAGGATCTACGAATAACGGAATGGAAAATGAATGAGAAAATGTGTCTAATATAAATATAACTAAGCACCTCCGTATCTAGTTAATATCTATGTATCTATCTATCTATTTGCACATTCCCTTCATAACTATCTAGGCGCGAGCAACCTGACAGTACTTTAGACTGTGCGGCACTGACTGGATCCAGGCTTGTGACTTCATATATCATACCTACATCTGTCTATCCACTTGTTAATTTCTCTATTTATTTATATAGAGGCCATGAAAAAAACTAAATTAAACAGATAAACAAGCGAAATTAGACAATAAATAACCTCCAGTAAAGTAGGTTGAGATGACTATACATAACACCGATTAGGTGCTTCAGCGCAGTAAAACCACTTATTGAGAGTTGACAAAGCCAACAAGCATATCGCAAATACAGTTTTATACAAAGCATAGTCGTTATCCGTAAGAGTGAGAAGTTGAATTATTCTCAAATCAGAAATCAGACAGCGGCATACAAGTATAACTTTGTTTACCAATTTACCGCTGTCTCAAGGATCACTGAACCCGATCTTACAGTCTCCACCTGATAACGACAAACAGTCAGAAATCGGTTAAGGTGTGTAAGGGATGGGAATGTGAGCATCACAATATATTAGTCTTTTATAGGCGTCTCGAGCGCTTGACCAGGAATCACTTTGTGATTTGAACATCGTGGTTCTTTGTAAGAACCTTATTCATACAAGTGTGACTTTGTTAACCACTTTACCATTGTTTCAAGGCTCAGTGAACCTGATCTTACTGTCTCCACTTGATGACGGCAAACCGCCAGAAACCGATTATGTTGTGTAAAAGATGGGGATGTGAACATCACTATATATCAGCAATCAGACATTTTACCATGCAGATATGGGATCGCCATGGTCTTTTAAACATGATATCCCGCAATTAACTTCTTTAATTAACTAATTAAGATCGATTTGATTTGAAACAAAGGCGCTAAATAAAAACGTCCGAACACGAATACAATCTTAACTTCGGTGACGTGATGTTTATAAAGTCATCTAGAATAGAGCACAAGTTGTCAGTCTTGGCTAAAAGGTATATATGATGGGGTTGAAATACATCAACAGTACCCCTGTAGCGTTGAAATAGCTGCTCGATTTTGGCCACATTAACAGGTTGTCCGGCGTTTATTGCATTTTGCCTGTAGAAAAAATCGATCGCTTGTTCCATTTTCCAATTGGTCGACTGCAGGCATTGAATTGCTACTTTTTCTGAGCATTGGGTTATTTCATGAAAACGGCGAACCCGCTCACGTTGCGAGGAGCTGAGTTTGAACTGAAATAAAATAGTAGTATGAGTCAAGTAAATATACACAACACAAAGTTGGAGGAAACAGATCGTTTAAAATTACTGAAAAGTATATTCAAAGAAATTTGATTCCATGAGATATGAGACTGTCTCGGTTACATAATCGATGGAGGAAGTTAAAACGGGAAATGATGAAACTACTAATGGTAAAATCCGAAGGAATCCGTCCCATTACGCTCTTGGATGTATATCCTTAAAATCGTATTGGCGTTAGTGAACGTCGAAAATAATGCAGAAGCTGCGAATATCTAACAGCTAAAATGTGTAACCTGGTGCTGACATAAAGGAAATCAACCTTTGGTCCCAATCGAGCATGTTGCCATCAGTACTGGTTGGGGGGCTGCATTAAGAAATACCGCTCCTTTTGGAATACCTGTATACATTCTTGTTCTTGTAAAATATAGCTAGCATTAAAGCTTCCCGGTACTAAGCCTTCGAATGGAAATCGGATATCGGTCGAAAAATTCTCTATGTCTGCAGTCCGAAAAATTACCGGACCACCTCGAATAACTCACACTCAATTACTCTGTGTACAACTGCCGATCAGAGACGGAATACGATTGCGGAGATTATGTGCGCTATATCAGCCTATGGAACCATACAATCATTCGCGATGTCCTCTTGAATTTCGCAGCACATTAACTGAAATTCTTCCCAAACGGGGTCAAATACATTCGGGTCCAGAGCACAATAAAGAGCGTAGACGCACAAAGAATGATTTTAAACGAAGATTAGGACGCGATAGACAAAGTTGTTGGCTACATTAGGTCCAACAAATAGAAATAGTAAATAATGCCGGCAATGTGCGCATACTCTTCCAACTTATTAAGTTGATAGATCCCAAAAAGTGTGGGTGAGATTTGTGTTCCGTGATGGTCTGGTTGCAGACATCTTTTTGGAGTTTGAATTAACTTGTGTGTTATTAAGTTAAGTGACGAGGAATGTTTGTTATAATGCATCACAAGAAAAGGTGCAAAGAAGCTGTCATGTTGATGTCTCTCTAGTGGTTCACAACACTTGATTCAATGCAGGTTTGATTCAAGGTGTAGGCACTTCATTCCAGTTTGTGATTGTCTAATCTACTAAAGATTCGGTAGATTCTAAGCTCCCATCTTTCCTAGTTTTTTATAATTTTAACGTGTTATGGATGTATGACATTCAAGCATTTGATATTCGCTACCGGTATAATGCTGGGTTCCAAAGGTTATCATAGCCGGGGGTGGCAGTGGGGATAAGCTCCCACTGCTTATAAAATGCTCCCATATGGCACGCGTCTCAAATAGCCTCTGACAACCAAGTCCAGCTTCTGGCCTGCACGAGTGGCTCCCCCAGCCCGGCGGAACTGCTTCTACCAACAGGATAAGTAGCGAGGGCGAGTGACTGGCGCCTGAAAAGCAGCTTGCTTCGGGCAGATGGAGCTCGTTAGCCTGGGAGGGCATTTCATCTAGGGGAAGGAAAACCTTGATTTTAAACCTCCGCTTCCTTGCGGGATACCCGATCGCGGAAACGGCTTCGGGAGAAAACCTTGAGGAAAATTCTAAAACAGAGTCTGGCAGACGGTAAGTTGGTGCACACCACCTCTTTCTGGCAACTCCCTGCTGCCTTGCAGATTGCACTTGGTTATGCAAAGGCTGGAGAAGCTGACTCGAACAAACGCCGAGTGTGCTGGGGACGTCGCTTTGTACCCAAATTCCCAAGAATCTTCATTGATGCCGACTCATCCTCCAGGAGGAGATAGTTGCACAAAAGTAAAGTAAAGTAAGTATAATGCTGCCCATGATGAAGATCGAATCAATGAAACCATTCAAGGCTGGTAGCCCTGATGCCATACCACATGTTCTATTCAAAGGAGGCGGCCAAATCCTGATTAGCAAACTATACCATCTTCTTTTTAAGAGTTGGGAAGAAGCGGTTGTTATACTGACAAAAGCGTGAGATTGCTGCTCTAAATACCAAAGGATAAATCTCACCCCAATCATAACGAAATTATTAGCGTCAATATGTCTTTGAAGATGAACACCGTATAGGGATTCACAGGTTTAAGAGCTGACTTCTGTCTCGGCACAGGTAGCGTCGACCACATTTTTACTCTTCGACAGTTCTTAGAACTGTAGCATACTTATCGGCAGCCGACAATAGCTTTCATAGGGATATTTGACTATGTTGATCGAAATGCCGTGTTTAACACCCTGTTGTGCAAAGATGTTCCGCAAAAGTATGGTAACCTACTGCGTGCGTTTTATGCTTATATATCTGGATGTGTTCTTGTTTACAACAACATTTCCCCGGAATTTTCGACCACAAGTGGTGTCATAGAAAGATCTTTGATTTCTTTTCGTCTAATTAATTTTGAAATCGATGCTATAATGAAATTACGTAAAGGTGCCTCAAACTTCGAAGTTTACATTACGCCAGTTTTTAAACTTCTCGATTTGAATATACTGATGATATCGTTCTGCTTTTCGACTCGTACACAGATGCGCAAGCTTTATCAAACAAGCTAGCTAACACTGTGATGGCATTCGGAATGCATCTTGCACCATTCAAGTGCAGTGTTTTGCAGTAGGACATCAATTTATCGAACATTCCATTACTGGATAATCAGGCGCTTGAAACTGTAGATGGTTTTACGTATATCATTAATTGAATCAAAAATTCTGCATCGTTAGATGAAGGCATCGGTACGCATTTCTAGGACGACTGTAGCATTCCGCAACATAGGTCACCTCTGGCGTCAGAAAAGACTGTCTCTATTACTCAAGGTTAGAGTCTACAAAGCGAGAGGTTGGGCTTTATGATTATATGGGTGCGAAAAATGTGAACCATGATAAGATATAGCAGTGGTTAGTTACGCTTCAGGAAACCGTTTAGTGGCGGTCTTGCAGTGAGCAACTTCTAGAGGATTTTGATTAACCTGGTATGCTGTCAAGTAGAATGACGAGAGAAGTTTGTCACGATGCATTGTAGTGAAAGCCACAAGGGAGCAATCGCGTCGATATCATCTACTCGTTCACAGAACTTGATTGAAAGCACGCTCCATTCGATGTGTAGGTGCCCCATTTCTGTTTGCTTGTGCTTACTCTCTTATAAATTCCGTAACCATTAAAGTACCCCATTCCCTATCTTTCAGGATCTTATTTTAACATGTCTGTATGGCAGTTAACCATCCCTTACTTGTTACTGACGTAATGTTGTCCCGCATGATGATAATTTGGATCAATATAGAACCTAAACTGGGAGAAAAGAATAACTAAATCTCCAGATCTTCGAGAATCGTTTTGCAATATGCAGATAACACTACCATACATGCCACACACTAGTGACAAAAATTTACAAATAGTTACATTCCAAAGAGTAGGCTGGCTAGTTCACGTATTGTGGAACAATCTTTTTCCTACTTAATTCTGCTAACCACTCTTCAATAGTAAAGGTCTTGCTGCATAAGAGGCCAGGCTCCGACTTGGCTCAAACAGATTTTATGAAAATTAAACTGCTATTAGGATGCCCTTGTCGCGATTCATTTAACCAGGCTTACTATGAGAATGGGGTTCAAAATTACGTAGTTTTTCATTTTGGCTGCTTTGATGCATTGAACAGAACATCCTAGGTTGTTCTAAATCACACCCCAATGTCTCTCTACAGATAGCGTTACCCTGTATTCAGATATGCTGTGCATGATGCTTCCCCGTATTAAACAGGAAGTGGGTTCAACACGATCAGGCGTGAAGTTAATCCAAATCAGTATGCATGCAGCTAATTTCATTAGAGCATTGAATCGCGCGTATATGAAGGAATGTGAATTTATTTTTCACATAATAATTTATCTTTGATGATGTCGTTCAAGCCATTGATTCCCACACGCTCATGTATGCCGACGACATGAAACTCTGGAGAGTCATCACATGTCAACACATCGATCAACTACAGGACGACCTCAATTCGCTTTATGTGTGGTCACTCGAAAACTGCTTACCGTTCAATACAGAGAAATGCCGCGTCTTTCAACGCGTACAAACTCTAGCCCAAGCTGTTACCTGGGATTACACCCAATTGAGACGACTTCCTCAGAAAGGGACTTAGGCATTATCGTGCAGTCCAACATGTCAGTCTCGACGACGTGCCTGAGAGCAGTCAATAAAGCAAACGCCATGCTTGGTCTTCTCAAACGTGTTTTTCGCAGATTTGAACCTCAATGTTTGTCGCTTTTGCTCAAAACATTCATCCGTCCACATCTCGAATACGCCGTTCAAGTTTGGTGCCCGTGGTTACTGAAGGACCAAAGACTTCTTGAGGCTCCCCAGCGACGCGCCACAAAACTTGTCAGAGGTCTGGCCTCGTATGCTTATCCTGAACGTCTTCGCTCCCTCAATCTCTTTTCAGTGAAATACAGAAGGCTCCGTGGTGACCTCATTCTCACCTACCAAATCCTCTCATCCACTGATCACCCTTGTAAACACATTCTCGTCCTTAATCGTGAAACTTCACATCTTCGTGGCCATTCACTCAAACTTTCATATCAACACTCACGCCTCAACTGTCGCAGGCATTTCTTTTCCCTCCGGATATGTACTCACTGGAATAGTCTACCCCAGGAAGTCGTATCCGCAACATCCGTAGAGGTTTTTAAACGGAGTCTGGACGCTCATTTAAATGATCTCCACAACAACATACCTTGAGGCCTTGTCTGTCCGATTGCTGTTGTTCTCGGATCAGCACTGATCCACTACACCGCATCGCGTACTAGCTTCATTTTTCAGTTTTACTTGTTTCCAGGTCTAACGCCACCCCGATGCCTCCGTATTCTCCTGCTACCGCCTCGCAATATAAGGAAGGCGCAATTCCAAAGCGAGTGTGGCCCGCTATAAGGCCTCCCCGTCCCCGAACAGATGACACTCACAATTTTATTTTCACCACACTGTACATACCAACCTGTGGTTATTTTTAAGCTATGCTTTTACACCACAATAGACCATTGAACCATCTTTTTACCATATGTGAATAAGAAAAATAGGCGAAGGCTAAGAATCGATCATCAGAGTACATCCCATTTAATTAGGAAAGATTCAGAGTGCCTAACGAACTTGCACACGTAGATTTATGAAGTTAGGAAGGCAGCTATCCACATTAGGAGTATGAGACCAAATTCAAGAGCATTTAGCTTGTAAACAATACCGTGTATTGAAGAAAAGAGCTCCTGTATTGGCATCTGAAGATGAACAACAAAAATATACTATTGAATATTCGCCGTTAAGGAGGGAAGTGTAAACATTTTTTTATATTGTGACCTAAAAATGTCACCCCACGAACGTAATTCATAAGCACATTTCTTCTTCCTTGGGATTTTGTGCAAAAAACGTGAGTGATACAACACTGATTTTGATAATATTATAATGATTGTTACATTTTTAAAATCAATTCTGATCGTCAATGAAGAAAGAAAATATTTTGCTAAACATTTTTAGGTAACACGAACCATTAACAGTATTTTCAAGCCACCCGCTTAAACCAAGGCACTATTGGGGTTCTTTTAGGAGCGATTCATCCGACCGCGGGGATAAATAATATTTTTCTGTTCAGTTCAGTTTACACAGTACAGTATGTGGCTAACGAGCCAATCGAGCGTTCAAAATATTTTCGGTAGAAAGATGCAGAGAAGCACCCACCACCGCCAAAACGTTTTTTCTTTTTGTCTGTTTGAAATCTTCGACGCCCACGAAGCCAAGAGATTATCCGGATTGTATAAAGGGAGCACCGCGTTACAAACGATGCTGGAAAAGAAGCAGTTTCTCTTCACCAGCACGGTGAGAGGTCAGCTGAATTAGAATCGTGTTCTATAAACAGAAAACTCTAGCATTTACTTGACTTACGTGATAACGCTAAAAATTGAACTACCTAAGCTTGTATAGCAATTATTCAGAAAAAACTTACCCTAGCTGCGGTCCAAGCCCCGCCTAAAAATCAAGACGGAACTGCAGGATATAAGTTCTTCTGGAAGAATGTTCCAGAAGTTTACCACACAAATGCTGAAAAAGTGTTTAGTGGAGTCTAGCCGACATCGCTTCTCAGCAAATTCAAGTGAATGGCCCCGTGTGCCCAGCTCGGGACGTATGGTTAAGAAGTGGTTTATCGGCACGCCGCTTTAACCCTTCAAGACCTTAGAGGCTTCAATTGCGTCACCTCATAAATGACGGTGTCTAAGGAAGAAAAGAATGATGACCCAAGCAATTGCGATGGATGTCTTGTAGCAAGTCAGGATACTATAGCAACTTGGACGTTTTCATTAGCTAGAGGAATACCTGTACCCATACTATGCGAACCATCCTCCAAGAGGAGTGCAACGCCACCGCCTCTCCTATCGCCATATCTATCGCATCTTATGACAAGATACTGTTTGCTGATGTTTAACGTCACCTCATCAAGCGCAGACTGCCAGGTCTCAGAAAGCGCAATAACACTTGGGTGTAACTCAGCCACATGGATAGAAAGTTCAGCTCACTTATTCCTTATGTTGAATACATTTGCGTACAATACTGAGGCACTAGTTTTTCGTGCTTCTAAAAGTAATCCTGTTTGGCCATCTGTCGAAGCACCCGAGGAAGCTACACCTTTTTTGGCGTGCTATTTAGAGCAGGAGCATCAGTATCGGCAGCCATCCGTGTTTAGTTAATGTACCGTTGCATGACAATAGAGACCACACCCATCGTAGACAAGCAACTAGTGGAATCACCTGCTTGGGTGCCATCGACATTCGCGCTAAGACAATCAACATCGTCTGAGCTGGATAGCAAGACTCGTGGCGAAGTGCTGTTCGGTATGATAGTCTGTGACTGAATAGCGTTTGCGCTGCATACGGTTTAAGAATGACAGATGTTCCCACTGCTAAGTTTCTCCTATTTCAATCAGAAGAGTTTTGACAATTTTTTATTCGGAATGCAGTAGTCATGTAACTTCTTGCCTTTGGAATATCGACATGCGTCATATATTCTGAGTTATTTTAATATTTGATAAGCCTAATATAAAGGCGGCTGTAGCGACCAAATCGTCACTGGGGAATAGTTTCTGTCACGGAAACTAGTTGCCTGCTACAAGCCACGAGATTCTTATACCGGGAATGACGAGCGTTTACGAATCAATCCCAAATCAGAACAATACGTCAATTTACGCTGTACTATATTGACAAAGACGATTAAAAAGCAAAATATAACAAACCTCAACGGTAATCGAATACAGGTTTCAATGAAAACCCAACGCGTCCGATAAACGGAAGTCAAACAGCTCAATTGAGAGCACAAAAATTACCGTTTTCCAATAACGGTAAACACGGGTAACGGACAAATCAAAATGTACGGAAGCCCAAGTGCAGCTAAACAAATGAACAATGTTCGAGAAAGAAAACTCTCACAGATTCACCATTTAGTTTAAATGTTATTTTTAATTTAAAGAACAAACAAAAAAGATCACGGGAAAATTATGACACAAAAAAACTTGATAAGGAACACGGGTGTAGGGTGGGAAACAAATTTCTCCAGTTCGTTTGATCTTGCTGGACCGAAAGAGGAATTTTCAAGACATCAACGCGGATTCATACACCGCCCACCGAAATTCCTCCAAATCTGAAATGCAAGTAGAGACACAAACACTGAACTGCGGGGCTCTCCTCTACCTGGCTACCAGACCCGTGTACCTGCGCGACCCATGACAGCGACTCGACGATCAAATGTTTGCTGGTATCTTTGGAGTTGACAGACCCGAAGACCCGCCTTCAACCTAAAACATTTGCCTTTAGTGTAATCAACGTTCGTCTTCACATGCAACCGGCAGACTGAATGTTTGGTGGTACTTCTGGGGTCAGCAGATCCGAAAACCCGAATCTCACCTTAAGCACCAGCCCCCGGGCCCGACACCCAGGTACAGTAGAATAAAGCAAGTGACTTTATTTAGTGGCGAGTCACACACGCCACGTCGCATCACTATCACTGGACACCTGTGGCTTTTTATGGGGAAAATGTTTGCTAGACAAAGACCCACCACGCCCTCCGGTTCTGCCAGCGCCCTACAATAAGCTCATGCATGATATCCTACCCAAACGAGCCTTATGTATTGCATCCTCCAACAGCGACATTTTGCGCCATCTAAACAAGTCTAAATTACAAAATATTGTATCCGGGTTTCCAAACATAAATGGTTCATCAGGTATACAACCGAAAGCTTTACGCCAATCATACGGATTGTCATGCTGACCATACGTCGCCCCAATTAAAGCTGATTCAGTGTCATGTGAACCAGGTCTACTTTTATTTGGGCTGATTTGGTGTCAGGTGGGCCAGGCGTGTTCGGGAAATTCTGTCACAAAATCCGACTGAGCTAATTCAATGTCAGGTAACTCAGCTTCCTGGTCACCATCGACAACACAAAGGTCAATATCCTTCAACATTACACCAATAGAAACAACTTCTCGACAATTAACGAGGCTAACAGGCCTTGCTATTGTATGCGGTTGTCCGAAGTGGTCCTTCAGGATTGATCTCGCCCGCTTATAAGCACGTTTTGGTGGCAGCATGACACACTCTTCAATAGCTTCCTTTGCCATACCTCGGCAATAATGTAGCAAATATAGAAACATCTGTCCGTCATCACGAGTTCTAGACTCCACATAGGTCTCGGACTGACGAAAAAATTTCCAGTAGGTGCTAGCTGATCCATCAAAAGACATCAATTATTTCTTCGGAAGGTCAGATCTTGGTACACTACCGGGCTTTTTATTACGAACAGAATCTTCTACCTCCGAACGAGGGTAGTCAGCTACTTCTTCCTTTTGATGCTCACAATGCGCAAGATAACTTGCAACCTTTTGATTGGTATCAATATCTTGCAAGTGTGAATCTGCATCGTCGGATGCCGAAGCAGCAATCTCAGCCATTTTAACCTCCTGTGCCGCCTCAAGCAATTTCAGTTGCATCTCGAGAGCTTCACGTTCTTGCGACAGTTTTAGGAGTTCCAAGCGCATCTTAGCTTTAGGAACAAGGATGTTTGATTCTATCTTTGAACCCCTTAGGCTACCTCGAGTGCCCTCAACAGAACAATGAATGCGCTCGCCTGCGGTGACTTCCGTTCCATTATCGACCAACTGTTGGGAAGATTTGATCTTTTCGGCAAAACTGTGGGTAACAGGCACATTGACGTCAGCGAATTTGACGTTGAGTACTGTATTGCGTCCACAAATTTGACGTTGAGTACTGTATTCTCTCCAATTGAGACAAATACGGTCCAACTCGAATTCCAACGTTGAGTACTGTAGCGATCAAATCGTCACTGGGGAATAGTTTCTGTCACGGAAACAAATGTTTAAAGACTTGGAAGCAAATCATATTTTATGAATACTTGTAGATTATTTCAATCAGGCTTACTGCTCAATATTGGCATACGGTAATATAAAATCCTATTCGTGATTGATTTGCTGAATATTTGTTCATCAGGTCAAATTGTCTACAGAAATCTTCAAAATGATTTGTGATGTTCGGTTTAATAATAAGTACCGTAATTGTAAATATGTTCAAATAATCGCTATCATTTTACAAATAAGGGGCACGACACGCTTACGTGTAACATTGAGAAATGTAGTCTGTTTTTATCGCCGGAACACCCGACAGCCACTGAAAATATTAGGTTCACAGGATCGTAACTAATTTTCCAGTAGTTGCAAATCAAAAATAAAAAAAATGATTGTCATGAAAGATATAGAATGGTGAAAAGGATAACCTGCTAGAAGACATTTATTTATATTAAGATTTTTATTCTCATCGTAGACTTTTTAGATAAAAGTGAGAAAACTTTGTCAACATCACATTACGGAGGTGTACTAAGGGTGAGAAAAAATCACTATACATTTTATTATAACTGACGTTCCAGGACTTATAGGCTCTGACCATACAGAAGGAATAGCTTGTGAAATGCATGTGAGTACAAAGTTGAAGTCGATTTCACAAAAGTCTAATGGTTGAGCTACGAGAAATGCTTTTATTCGTTAAACGGATTTTTGCGAAAAGTAATTCATCCACAAAAATCTTTTGATATCTGTATTGAACTCAAACTAAATGGTTAACAATGCAGACATTGAGGGCACTGTTTAATGAGGTTTAAACAACGAACACTGATCCTTAAGCACAGAATCACCTATTGATTAATAATGAAAGCGCTCATGGACGACCAATGAAAATGTCTTGCTTTTATGCAGGCGTTGTGAGCAACACATTACAAATTAAAATGTTATTTTGATAAAACAATTCCCTTTAAATCATCCATATCCAAGTCAGCAACAGGCTTGGCTTGATTTACAAGAAAAAATCAAAAACAGGCGGAAGAATGGATTATATGAATTTCGATATAAATTGCTTCGAGATTTCATTTCAAGTAAATCCACTGGACAAGATGTTTTCAATAGTTCAAATATAAACATTGCTTCAATTTTTAAGCGTGCAATACGGGTAAAGACCTTTGTTAAACACGTTATTTATGACTTAGAAAATCAATGTTAATGAATGGAAAAATGTACAAAAATGTTTATTCAATACGTTGGAACAACAGCGAATATAAAAATCAGATTCGGTATTGTAAGATGTTTCTGGAAGTAAAATAGATGGAATATGAGTGAAGATGTTCATTTTTTAAATGTTAATCGCTGCATTATGACTACTGGTTTGGATTTCGAATACAGTTAGCGCGCAATTTCTTAACACATCAACAATCTATACTTCAGTGAATGTTTGCAAATGTTTGCTACTTGCATTGGATTATTAATTAGGTTGCTGTTCGTCTTAAACAAAGATCCGCAATGCAATGAGTAAAAAGTTTTCGGAGTGTCCAACCTTATGTTGATAAACTTTTAAAAATATATCTCATTATGATATTTCGTCATCAGTGAAGGATAGTTAGGACAATAGGTTTATTCGAATTTTTTAAATTTCACCTCAATACTAATATTAAAAACAAGCTATACTTTACAAATTTCACCAACGTATTCCCAGAAGAAGTAATCATGATATAAGGACGATAAAGTTTGCCTTATTTCTTCAACAGGCAATTTCCTTTGACATAGATATCTTGATGCTAAACGAGATTAATGACCTTCGATATGAAGACGTTCTAGAAGTTCCAATAGGCTTTATAATGCTATTTTCGAGTCTTTGAGAAAGAAAAACATGAAGAGAGATCTTCATAGAGCAGGAGGAAATTTTATTTGTAGAAAATTTTTATATTTGGATTACAAGAAAAAACATTGGTTCTAATGATTTTCGAAGAACGTCCCAATATGAATTAGAGCATGCGTGTAAAAGTGATCTTGATGTCACGTGTAAGCATAACAAAATATTTCTGAAGAAGTGCAGTGAAATGTAACAGGGGAATAGGACATAAAACGGAGTAATTTCGCAGTGAATATGAAGTAAGAATTTACTCTAGACCTAATGCCGAAAGATGGAAAACATACCGTTTAACTAAAGTCTGCTAACTTTATTAATTAAGGAATTTTGAGGTTGTGTCTAAGTTAATTTTTCGAATATGGTGACACCTATATACTTGACATATTTCAATCTAGTCTGTCATGCAAATTCAATTCTAGGTAAATTAATATTACTGGAAATTGCTACACGACGTTTATCCTGCAGAATAGTGAAGAACAATTTAGTAAAGTTTTGAGATTTAAGAGAAGGGACCCTTCTTATGACCGTGTAATAATTTCATCCGAAGTAACAAAAAGCTGAATAAAAGAGACGTTTTTGATTACTGCACATTCTATGGCTACCTCGTCCGCATAGTTGTAAGTAAAGATTGCCAGCTACTGTGAAATCAAGTCCGAGTATGCTGTAAAGAACGAAGATGTAATTGCTCATTGAAGAACAGTGAGGAGTAAGGTGAAGCAATGCCTATTGATTTCAATGTATTGAGATCTGTAGGAAAAATATCTACATATACATTTTATTATTTGGCGCGGTATGGATAGCGGTTGTAGTAAATTTGTCATTTGGCTACGATTGACAAATCCGACGAGTTCCTGTAATCCAGAATATATTTTACGGCTTTTGTAAAGCTGTTTGAATGTTTCTATACTATTTGAGTTATAATACGACAGATTTAACTGAATCGTGCTACATTCGATGAGCTTATTAATTCTCGAGCTCCAATGATGGTTCCTCGCTATATATGGCGTAACTTGTATTGATGGGCGACAATTGCATTTTTGCTTCCGGACCTAGGACATCATGAGAAGGACTTTATTTTCTCCAAGCACGCCTAACAAGTGTTTGTGCTTGGTTTTTATCTGGAAATGTTGTTCAAATAAATAAAGATGGAAAAGTTTGATCCCAAAAATGACTGACTACCTTTTTGTCAGATTGAGTATAGTTGCCGATATAAGCGTACGGGAAATATAAACCACGGGTCCTTCTTGTCCAGATTGGATTAATACTGCTTCTAATTCATGAGGTTAAGCGTCAACGAATATCTTGATTGGTGCTCATGGTCGGAAATACATCATTACATCATGAGAGGTTAGCAGTTGCTTGATTCATCGAAAGGATACATCGTCACTTTTACTGCATGTCTATCACACGTTCTTGCTCAGTATTCTATTTAAGTTTGGAAGAATTATTGAAATGTGTGATATGAATCTTGAATAATTGATAACCATTCCTGGAAAAGAAACGCAGCTGATGCAAGTCTGTTGAAACTAGGGCATTATTAATCATCGTGTTTTATGTGCAACACATCATATGTAATGTGCATTATTTCTGAATCACAGATATTCTACGAAACGTTTCATGAAGCTGCATTTTTCTCGTTTTAATCGGAGACGGAGTTCGTCTAGTCTTTTAAAAAGCTTTTTGTGTATTGACAAATGTTCATCTGTTGTCAGACCAGTGACTAAGCTCTACAGGTACGGCACCGTAAGTGGTATGTCCTTGACGCAAATTTCTATGGTCCGTTGAAACATGACCGTTGCGGTGTTAATACTGAATAACAATCTCGCAAATCTCCATAACCCATTGTGTGGGAAAAAATTAACACACATCCAATTCCAGTTGTTTGTAATCAGTGGCTGAGTTGATCTTGGTGAAATATTAACCTCTTCTCAGTTTGACGAAGATATGTTTAATTTTGGGAATATGATAAGTTTCATTTGGTAAACTCCAGTTCACCGTTAATTTGTAGTCACTGCTTTTTAGCACTGGAACGATCGGATGATTCCAGTTCAAAAATTCCACCGGCTAAATTATCTGTGCATCCATAAAGCGTTGCAATTCTGCCGCTATCTGGAAACACATTCTGCAGGGCATCGATCTAGCTTTGAATAACGTGATTTGCCGAGGCATTTGGCATACTGACTTTTATCTCTCCCAGTTTTACGATGATTGGTCCCAGTAGTTTCGCGTCATCAGCTGCATGCGTCTTAAACCAAAGTCAAGTCAAGTCAAGTCATTTAGAGCTTGGTCTCCGGAAGCCATCATCCAGCTAGACTTACTGAATAGTATCACTTCCGCACCCGTATCTAGTTCCGTGGTAGAATGCGCACCTGCCACGCAGGCGGTCCTTGTTTAATTCCTGACTTGTGCAAAGATTTAGCATTGCAACTCTGAACATATTTGACTTTCCATACGGTCGTGTCAAGGGTGACATTATCCTGCTGTTCAGCATTCTGCATAAAGTCGATGACTCACTTAAACACCTGTTTCATCGCAAGATGTACTTGGTAGCAGATCTTATGGCCAAAATTTAATTATTTTATAGTCTAGATCAAATTGTCGAAGGCTCTTTGCTTTTCGAGTTTTCTTTCTTCATATGGAACTCTCTACACCGAAATATCATTTGTGCATCAAACTTTAACATTACAAGTTCATGTTGACCAAATCCAACTTCTCACCTCAATTCATTAGCTGACTTCCATATCGACAAAACATCTTCGTTGATTTTATGTATTCCATATATTTTTTGACATATGGATACAGTAAAATATTTTTTATAGGATCATTAAAACTTTGAATTACTTTGAATTAGTTCGAACGCAATGGTTTGGCAATTTGAATTCAGATTTTACCTTAATCAGAGTTACAGGATGTTTTTCTTGTATCTGCATTAATAAAATTTCGGGTCGAGCTTCTACGTCTTGTGTAGCTGGCTATTTGCCTCAGTGGATCGACGCACTCTAGACAGGTGCCAAATCCTCAGACACTTGTGGCAAATAGTCTCTACATATTGACATTTAGAACGATTTTCATGGGTTAGTATGCACCGTGACTTCATCGACGTATCTACTTTGCGGATTATGTCGACTCTCTTTGTAACCGAGGAAGTAATTGATGTTCTGAGAAATGACGCGTTACTTGGGCTCTCAGAAATAGTTAAGCATTCTTGTCGCCTGTTTAAATTCCAATGGTATCGAGGGTAAAGCTGAATCTGCACTAAACGGCGTCCACAATGCCAACAACCAACGGATCACGAATAATATCTTCGCACATTGTTGCAAAATCACAACACGCAGTCATACGCCTGAGTTCGGCAACAAAATGAACAATAAATCCCCCCATTGGCCCACGCCATTGCTCACGCCACTAGCTTGCATGACTTTAAAACGAAATTAGACGAATTTTTATTGCATTATTCGTTTCCAGAACACTTATATACTGTTTAATCTATGTTCTTATATTGTTTATACACTTAAATTACAATTTTAACCATCCAATGGTTGTTGTTAAGCTTGTTGCTTTTTAGACCATTAAAACCTTGAATTACCTTGAATTACATTGAATTACCGCTTTGGTGTCAATATTCAAACTCATTTTTCTCAAATGTTGAAATTTCAGTCGTGGTGTGCATTTCGCTTTCACAAATTTGTGTAGTAAACGTCGAAATAAAAAGCTTAAGATAAGCGTGTGTATGTAAACATTGCCAATAAGTGCAATAAAAGTATCGTGAACAGTGTATCTCTCTTGGTTTTTGATATATGTTGTTTGTAAGTAACTTTTCCTCACGCGAACATTGACAAGAATATTTTTCTCGCATGCACAACTACCTAAACACGTTTGACTTATCTTCTTTTGCATCTTATTGCACCATATACACTCTGAAAATTCTCTGAAAATACTTGCATTTATTCTAAACTCTCTTTATTGACCACACTAAAATAAGCAGAATATGTTTTTTTTCGAAAAAATGTTTTTCGAAAAATTCTTACCAAACCTTCGTTTTACAAGGAAATCACATGAAATTTGAAACAGTGATACAATTTTATATAAAAAACAGAACACCAAATTTCCTTGAATACTTTGTGAAATACAAAATTAATCGTAAATCATCAGTTTTCCGTGCCGTTAGCCAACTTAAAATAAAAGTTTTTTAGTTCTTCAACCAGTTGTTATATCCAGGCACTTTGTTTACGAAAAGTTAATCGGATACAAGCTGTTTTCTCAGCCAGTCCGACTCGTAGTCAAGAGTACCGCATGCCCAACCGCGTGGGAGAAAAAAACACAACCGTTACACAACCGGTCCGTTAAATGAATGAATGTCACAAACGTTGTAGTAACAGAAACTCATTTTATATGAAGGCGAATGATATTGATTGGTGATTGATCGCTAGTGCTAAACACAACAACATTCTGTCGGTGCTGAGGAAATAAGCTCTCTGTGTTTTCTAATACTTGTGAACAGTATGCTATAGGCCGGAGATTTTCTGCAGTGATCTTGAGGACCGGTGTGATTATAACATACTGTCAACCATTTTGCAATAGTCCCAGCAGAATACGAACTGTTAAAAACGGAAGCCATCAGTTTTGCAAACCATGGCACGCGTACTCGAGTACCATTATAGTCACCGATTATGGGCCATGGGCTTTGTTTACTTGTAACCTATATTACCTCATGAGATAATCATTTTAGATAAACTGAAATCTGCGCATTCAATTGCGAACACGCGATAGGCGAATCATTATTTGACACATGATTTTCATCTCCGGCATCCAGAACACGCTGATCTTGTAAGTTGCGAAAATCGGTTGGTAGCAAACATTTGAAGCCTTGTTATATACTGCTTAAACTAATTCCTATGTTGTTTATACACTTACATTATAATTTTTTCCATCCTATGGTTGTTGTTAAGCTTGTTTTGTTAGAACAATAAAAAGTTTGAGGCCTTGAATTAACTTATTCCCGGGATGTAAATCGCAATATTTTACAAATCCGAAGATAAATCAACGTGGGGGTGATTAACCTTGAATTGAGTCTCCTCGAGATTGGAATTTGAAACTTATATATTAGTACCTAAAACGTTATCCGGCCATGATAATTTCGATTTAATTCTCTCGCATCATTGAATCTCAACTAGCCAATGAGTGTAAATTCTTAAAGTCAGTCACCACATGCAAATTGACTTGCAAGCATATTTTGGGATCCGGAAGCAAACGCAAAATACAGAAAACACTCAAAACAATTGAGATTACAGAATTAAACTGTATAACCAGTTAAAATTTCAATTTGGACTAATGAGAAACACAAAAATTTTAATCAAATGTGTCATGTTATGGCAGTGAAAAATACTAATAACACAGACGCGCCCATATATATGAATTCAGTTCATTGGTGTATATTTAATAGTAAATGCCTGAACCATTAAAAAACACAAGCACATGGAAGAATCCATTTGTCATTTTTTTGTGTTTGCTTTATGATGCGAAGATGTATGTGATGTGCCCACTTATAATAGGCAACAGTTGAGTCACTTGTTTTGAGCACCTCATGTAAACATTTTACAAATTTGTGACGATTAATCGATCAAACGCTCGTTCGGTGAATGTTTTTCCTGAATTTATTCATGGTTTTGACCAAATGTGATGTCATAACTTTCTTCTCAATTAGGAAACTACCGAAGTGTTCGGGAAACGATTAATTCAATAAAAATCCGTCTAATTTCTTTTCAAAGTCATGCAAGCTAGTGGAGTGTGCAACGGTAGAAAGTAAACTGTTCCAAGTAAAACAGACACGGATAGAATAAAAAATACCTTCTACAGTTCAAGCTGGAATGGTTACCACCAGCACATATTCATGGGTCCGATAATTTCTTTTAGCCATTCGCGTGAATAATTCCTGTAGGGGATGGTATGGGGTATGGAATATTTTTTAAAGTAGGATAAGATCTCCTCTGATTCGTCGATGGGGAAAGTCGAACAAATTCAGAGGAGCTATCCTTTCTTTATACGGCTTGTTTCAGATTCGGAGAACTAGTTTGGTTGAACGGTGATTGATTCGCTGCATAAGTTCAAAATCCTTCTTGAGCAACGAAGAACGTGATTGCACACCGTATTCCATGACTTGTCTCAAGTATGTATTCTCAGGATTATCTTGGGAAAAAATGTCCCAAATACCCGTTTGAGTAGAATAGAACACATGTTGCTTTTTCAAAGGCACTGTTAGTTTGAAGTGAGGATTTTAAACCGGAGTATATCCAGATGCCCAAATTTTTTTCGTCACTGAAATATTCAAGGACATGTGAACCTATATGGTATTTGAACTTTACTCGATTCCCCACATTCATGATCCTGCATTTGTTAAAGTTAAACGCAGTTTGTTCTTCAACAACCAGCTGTGAAGAGTAACAAGATCTTTTTGTAATACCAGACAGTGTTCTGGGCTACGGATGCAACGCTATATCATCATGTAGTCCGCAAATAATGAAATGTTACATCGAACAATTTCCGTTACTTCATTGACATAAACCAGAAAGAGGTTCAGAACAAGGACTTAACCTGGGGAAAATCCACTAGTTGCTGCGTTTGGTTTCGATAATGCACCGTCCACACGTAACTAGGTAGTGCGATTTGTTAGGTGGTCATTTAGCCAATTTAAATACTTCTCGGTGATACCGAGCCTTTCTAGCTTCTAAAGTAGTAAGCTATGATTAACAGGATCAAATGCTTTGGAAATATCTAGGTAGCAGGCAGGATTGGCTTGCCATTTATACAGTTATCCAATGTTATTAGTAAATGGGATAAACAAGAATAATTCCGTTTAAATCCATGCTGTTTTCTCAAGTGCAAATGATTATTTTCAAAATGTTTCATTAGGTCATCAATTATTTTGGAAATCACAGGTAACAGAGTAACCGGTCGGTAATTAGAAAGATAAGAGTGATTTCCTCCTTTATAAATAGTAGTAATTATTCCATGTTTCCAATCGGTAGTAATCACGCCATTTTCCAGTGTTTGATTCAACAAGTATGTGAGTGGTTTGTATAGCAAGTTCGCGCATTGCTTTAATATGAGCTGCGTTATTTTGTCATTCCCTGGAGACTTTCCGGTTTTTAGCTTGAAAAATTCACGAAGGAGGCGTTGCGACGTGACATTGACTTCACTCATTGCAGCAATGGGTAAAATGGTTTGATTTAGGATGAACATTGCATGTTCAGATGGTAACCCTGTTTCTTTTCTGTAATTAAAGACGGATACATGGTAATGCAGCGTTATCCCGTTGATCAGTTCACGGAATTATTGATCGATTGAATAGAGTAGAAGATCTGATGTGGCTACGTGATCTAGAAAGTTAGTCACACATGACTAGTAATTGAGAGATTTGCATTTCTCCGGCGTAGTGTATAACCTCTAATAGCTTGTCGTTTTCAGCATCCGTCTAGGCTGAAGGCCGATGTATTATACCGATGATGCAGCCGTTCTGTGACCTCTGTTTGAAGTTGCACAATATAGTATCTTCTAATTTGAGGTTGGGATCTTGAATCTTCTTACATTGGAGACGTTCGTGACCGCGTAGAACAACAACACCTTTCCTGGGCGATTATTTTGAAATAGAATCATGTTTAAAATCAGAAGTTTGCTTTCAGTGTAACAGTGATGTGGACTGGTGTGTAACGTTTGTGCAACTCGGTTAGTTTAGCCAATTTATTGAAAAACTGTGGGCTATCCTATACAAAAATTAGAGAGAACTTGCAGTCTATAAACTGAAACAGTAACAGAATTAGTTGGCTTGACGCTATCGACATCTGCTCCTTGTGGATTAATAAAACAATTTGCGGTAATTTTGTCGGCGACTCTATTCAAGGTAATTCAAAATTTTTGATGGTCTAAAAAGCAACAAGCTTAACAACAACCATAGGATGGTAAAAATTGAAATGTAAGTTTATAGACAATATAAGAACATAGATTAAACAGTATATAAGTGTTCTGGAAACGAATAAGGCAATAAAAATTCGTCTAATTTCGTTTTAAAGTCATGCAAGCTAGTGGCGTGAGCAACGGTTGAAGGTAAACTGTTCCAAGTAAAACAGACACGGACAGATAAAAATACCTTCTACAGTTCAGGCAGGAATGGGGTACGACCAGCACACATTCATGGGTCCGATAATTCCTCGTATACCTTCGCGTGAATAAATCCTGTAAGGGATGGTTCGGGGTATGGAATGTTTTGTAAAGTAAGATAAGGTCTCCTCTGATTCGTCGATAGGGAAAATCGAACAGATTCAGTTGAGCTATCCTTTCTTTATATGGTTTGTTTCAGATGCTGAGAACTAGTTTTGTTGAACGGTGATAGATTCGCTGCATAAGTTCCAAATCCCACTTGAGCCACGGAGACCATGACTGCAAACCGTATTCCATGACTGGTTTCCAGTATGTATTCATAATCCTTGGGAATATATTGGGCAAAAATTTACCAACTACACGTTTGAGTAGATTAGAACACATATTGCTTTTTCAAAGGCACTGTTAGTTTGAAGTGAGGATTTTAAACCGGAGTATATCCAGATGCCCAAATTTTTTTCTTCACTGCAATATTCGAGGACATGTGAACGTATATGGTATGTGAACTCTACTCGTTTCTCCACATTCATGATCCTGCATTTGTTAAAGTTAAACGCAGTTTGTTCTTCAACGACCAGCTGTGAAGCGTATCGAGATCCTTTTGTAATAGCAGACAGTCTTCTGGACTACGAATGCTGCGCCAAATCTTTATGTCGTCCGCAAATAACGGAATGTTACATCGAACAGTTTCCGGTATCTCATTGACATAAACCAGAAAGAGGATCGGACCAAGGACTGAGCCTTGGGGAACTCCGCTATTTGCTGCAATTGGTTTGGATAATGCACCATCAACACGTACCTGGTTAGTATGATTTGTTAGGTAGTCATTTAGCCAATCCAGCAACTTTCCAGTGATACCAAGCCTTTCAAGCTTCTGCAGTAGTAGGGAATGGTCAACACAATCGAATGCTTTTGAAATATCTAAGTAGCACGCGTGTATTGCTTGTCCTTTATCTACCGATTTTGTCCAATCATCTAGCGTTACCAGTAAATTAGACAATCAGGAATAATTTCGTCTGAATCCATGCTGGTTCCTCGAAAGCAACTGAATATTCTCAAAATGTTTCATTAGATCGTCAACAATGAGTCGCTCAAGTAATTTTGAAATCACTGGTAACAGAGTAACGGATCGGTAATTGGAAACATCGGAGCGATTTCCACCTTTGTAAATTGGAGAAATTATTCCTCGTTTCCAATCTGTAGGAATCACTCCACTTGCCAGTGTTTGCTCGAACAAATAAGTGAGTGTTTTGTATACCAAACTCGCAAATTGCTTCAATATTTTCGGGGTTATTCCGTCGGCCCCAGGAGACTTTCCGGTTTTAAGATTAAATAAACCTTGGAGGACGCGTTTCTCAGTGACACTTATTTCACTTAGGGCAACGTGTTTGAAAGTGTTGGATTTGGGCTGTTTATTGCATGTTCTATCGGGTTGAATACCGATGAATAAAACGTGGCTAAAGCATCAGCAGTTTCTGCTGCAGTTGTTGTTGGTCCAGCTGATGTGTTCACGGACGCTACTCCAGGTTTCACCTTAGCTTGATCGTTAACCATACGATATAGTATTTTGGGGTTTCGCTCCATCATGCTTGATATCACTTCTTGGAAGCACAACTTGTCTTGGATGACAAATTTGTTTACTTTGTTCCGCAGTAAACGGAATGTTTTCCAGGTCTCGGATGATGGGTTTTGCCGATGGTGTCGCCAAGCAATGTTTCGTACCGTTAACCACTTACGAGTTCGGCTTCTTAATTTAAATTCAAAGTTTTTTCTTGAGTTCCTGAGGACAAATTCGGAGCTCACTTCGATTGAACTTTTGAGATTAGATATTAGCCATATCCAAAACTCATGTACGTTGCTGGTTTCCGGTTGGCAGTTAAACGTGTTTTTCAGAGCATCACTCAACGCCATAGTGTTGATCCGCCTAACTCTTTTACGGGCATCATTTGTTCTTACAGCTTCAAACAGATAGTCAAACTGGATGACGACGTGATCACTTAGTCCCAGTGGACTTTCGTAAGCAACGTTATCAATGTCATGTTCATTGCTTGTCAAACGAGATCTAAGAGTGAGGGTAAATCGTTTCCGCGGTATCGGGTATTACATGTAATGTGGTTATAAAGAGGAATATCGTCAAACAACTCACTGAATGCGCGTTCGAGGGAGTGTTCTGGGTAAATGGTACTGCTCTGCAGATTCGGTAAATTGAAGTCACCCATAATCAAAAATCCACAAGTGTATCTGGAAGTAACCATGCGAATTTTATCCAGTAGGGCCAGATTGTAAGTTTCCTGTGCAGACGGTGGGCGATATACTACTCCCAAAACACAGTCTTCGCCGTTAGCTAGTCGGATTGAGCACCAGAGTGTATCCCGTAACACGATGTCTGGATCCGTAATCTCACGGCACAGAAGGTTTTGGCTATAATACAAAGCTACTCCTCCTCCTCTGGTTTCACGGTCATGACGAATAAGTGACATTCCTGGTAATTCAAGTTCACTATTTGTTTGCTGAGTCTGCAGCCACGTTTCCGTTACGGCGATAATGTCTGGTGAACATCTCAGAAAAACTGCACGCAGTTCACCGATTTTGTTTCCGAGACATTGTGCGTTGGTGTAGATGCATTTCATAGTTGTTTTTCTCAACAAGGATGGGGTGTGGGGAAGAAGGCTAGTGGAGTGCAAAATATATGTTAGGCCGACTCCTCCAGAGTCGGCAACTGAAGGTTTTTTGCTTGCAGGGATGTTTGATCGTTTTGGGGTTGTACTGTTGGAACACAGTGATCTATCGTATCGGCTGAAATTGTTTCTGACACGTCAACAACTGATTGACTTGGTAGTGTTTCTATTGAACTTAGTGGTGCATCTATCTTTCCAATATGGTGTTTCGATGTACCTAGTCTAATTTCTCGCGGGATTATTCTGCGGCCATTTTCCCAACGAGTTTTGACCGTGTTCAACATATCATTGAGCAAGAACGTTATTTTAAGGGGCTTAGGACCGATGCCCTTATATTTCGTAGATTTGGGGATGCGGAACGTGTCCGTCACAGCTACATCATGCAAACCAAGTATATCACTGAGGAATCGCCATTGTAACTGATCGTGTTTGCGCTGCACCGCTTTATCAGTTGCTTCATCGACTTCTGGAACTCCCAAAAGGATTATACTTCGATCATCCCTCTGTTTCGTTTGGTTTTGTTGCTGGTCCTTTCGGGCCCTTTCCCACCAGGGCACATCAGCAAAGATCCTTGCAGTGGTCTCTGAACGCTCCTTACGCAGGAGAAAAGCGGATAGTAAGATGTTTTCAAGATCCCTTTCAGAGCGAACCGTGATTCTAAGCAATCTTGGCTGGTCCAGATTTGAAGAACTAGGTTTACGACTTAGTCGTATCAATGATAGAGGTTCAACTGGCTCCAAGTCCATGTTGTTGCACAACCTTTTCCATTCTTTTTTATCATGCTTTAGCCTGTCTCCTAGTAAGTTGGTACTTGTTTCCTTTACGTTGGTGCAAATCACGCTTAGTCTATGGACTGAATATACACTGCGTGTTTGGCGCTTTCGCTGGTTGCTGGACGTTTCAACTACCTTAGATCGAATACCTATAGTGTCCACTTTGGGAGTGTTTTGCATCATGACTTTTGGTTTTGAACCTGAGGGTTTTCGCTGATCCTTCGGGTGAGCAGGTGGCTTTGGCTTCGTATCTTTTTTCGGACCAGGGATGTTTTGGGTAGACAGGCCTTCAACAGTCGCATTTGTAAAGGTGACCTTTTGATGAAAAGGTCGCTCCTCAAGACACTCCGGCACATTTGCAACAGCTGAACATTCGTGTTGAAAGATCGAAGATTTAGCGTTTATCTGACTGGTATTACCGTCAGTGGTTTCCGATTTATGGAAAAACATATTGGCAAACTGAGAATTTTGAATCTCTATCGATGTTTTCAACGTTTGTATGATAAGCTCTAAGCTCAGCATCCGATCATCCAGGTTGCTTTGCGCAACACTTGTTCGAGCAGTTAAATCTGCGTTTGGTTTAGCTCGATAACGTTTGCACACGTAGCATACACCAGGCATGTTTTCATCCATCAGGATCGATAGCGCATCCGGGGTCAATCATTTGTCACATTTTGCGTGACATTTGTGGGAACAGTTTAGACACGTGACAGATTTGACCCTACCACTGACGACTTTCATGCAGACGACGCATGTTTCGCGAACATCAGATTGTTTCATGTTAACGGGGTCGGCCTTTGAGGATTTTGTCACGGGAAGCTGTAACTTTACCACAGCATTGGCTTTTCGATCACACAATCGAGCGTTTTTAAGGTAATCTGTTTCTTTAAAGTATCAGCTCGAGGCGTAAATCATCCGCCATGCCACTTGACAGAGGAGTATCCTTGACCGAACTTAGGAATTTCATAGATATTTCGGGAAGGAATCTATAATATATGTGTCAATGACCATAGAATACGTGGAACCAAATTGATCGGCAATAAACAATCACTATATACGACCGTGCTCTATTGTGTACTATTGTGTCCTCTGCATTTTCAAGACGTTTGAGCAGAATAACACTCTTTGATGCTGCTTGGTCCCGACTATTTGGTGCCCGTTGCTTTTTCCGACCAGGTACATCGGTATGGATACGGTGAAATGGGCCAATTTCAAGATTCAAGTTTCAAGAATTTATGGTATAAAAATGCTCGTAGCTGTACAACACCATACGATAGTAGTATATATATATATATATATATATATATATATTGTAAAGACAGCGAACGAACTATTGATATTCACCAATCAAGATCGATGTCGAGTTCAAATTATGATTTTTACTCACTGTGATATTCACGCACTCGCTCAATTTGTGATACTCTTTGCATTCGGTGAATAGACGAGTTCAGTAAAAGTTGTGTTCTCTCTAAACCCTTCGGCTGGGCCAATACTAGAAAACCACAGATATAACAATATATATATATATATATCGTTAGAGAAAAGTCATATATTTTCTGGGAACAACTGCGAATTCAGTATGACATTTTCCATGCCATTCTTGTTATGATGAGCAAACGTGGTTTGACTTCACGTGGAGACTTTTGGTGACGAGCGAGTTGAGTTAGCGATTAAACCGATGTGTTACATCTAAGCCATTTCGAGTACCAATGCCGAACCACTTTTCAAGGTCATGGCAGATCATCATAATTCGGGTGTTGAATTCATTAAATGTAGCTGCAAGCGTTATAATGTGCACGTATTTCAACGATTAGTCATTCTAAACGCTGTAAAGTATGAATATGTCAAGCGTTTGTAATGTATGTCCATGGTCGACATCGACCAACAACATTTAAATGTAACAGAATGTAATGAAGCGACTCCATTCGGGTTGTTTGTTTTTTAATGTTAATTTTGCTGCGTTTCATGTAATTAATGGTGTCATTGTTGCAACTATTATCTAATTTATTGTTGTTGATCAAAATCTTATCGAAAACTTGTAGTTTTAACATCAGATTGTAGAGTTTGGATCAATTAGAGAATAAAAATAACACGAAAGGCATATGTTCCCTCTTCAAAGAAGGTTACGCAAATGCTTATTTTAATTCAGAAGATAACGGATTTGCATGATAAACCACAGTAAGGAATGCGGGATATAGCAACCCGCACAATACCTCATGTCAGGGTAATTATTATAAATTATGTAACGAATAATGCAATGCAAGATAATATTGTAATACAATAGGTATACATTACATTGAAGGCAAACACATCAAATTACACTTTAACCAGGAAAAAATGAATGCAGAGAAATTAAAAACTAAGCTCATATTTTGGAGTTGTGTAGTGCATTATCGTAGTGCGCTAAACACGAACGTTCTGATGATATACAGAACAGAAGACTGCGGTACAGCATAGGATCGGAAAGCGCCGAAACCACCGAAGATGACATACGCGAATGCGTAATAATTCGGGTTTAGGAAGGATTGCATGAAAACGGTTGACGCAACAACATTCCTCAAAACATGTTAAGGTGGACAAGGTCAGCAGCTATCGATCGGTATGCAATTCATCAAGGCTGGTCAAACAAGTTCAACATGGTGAGGGCCTTAATCCAATCAAACCATGTCATTTAAAATAAAGTTGGCATATTTTCAGAAAATTTCTAGAGAGAGTGTTGAGAAAAGCTGCGCTAATTTCGTCGTTATAGGCAACTGTCAATTAGTAGGTTTGCAAGAGTTCGTTCGTCATAAGCAAGTTGCGTTTTACGTGAAGAGAAATAAGCGGTTTTTCAAGTAATTCAGTTTTCCGTCTGAAGTGTAAGTCGATTGTTTAGGATGGTTTTCTATTCCTGAAAAATTCTTATTTTAGCACCACAAGCAAAATTAATTAATTGCAACTTTAACGTGTGGTGATAACCAGTTTGACTAGACTTTATAAGAACTGTAAGTGACTAACTGTTTTTATACGTTTTTATTAACGTGTATCATAATTTTATAAAGTTCATGTCGCAATTCCTAAGCACAAGATAATCTAAACACAAATGTTTTGAAAACTTGTTTTCCTAACTAACGTTTGTGCATTTTATGTAAACGGCAATTGAATAATACATTCAGCGCATCGGAATACACTCATTCCTCGAAGAAACTACAGCGAGGTTCTCAGCGCATTCGTATTTGAGAAGATCTCTGCTTACGTCGGTATTCCTCATGTAGGGATGTTAATTTCGAAGTCATGAGGTTGATGTTGAAGATGTTGATGAGAAAGATGTTGAAATTCTAAGAACTATCCTGGAAAGAACGAACGATAATAACCCGAAGATGAAAATCGTTCTGAATAAATTTGCGATAAAAAATATAAATAGATGGTTTGTAATAAATCACCTAATTGGGGTAGTTAAAATTCGGTATTATTTAGTTTATTGGTGTCCAGTTCGAATCGAACTAATATTAAGTTGTTTGAATTTACGACATCCTTATAAAAGAAATTCAAATAAAAAAGAAATACACTACGTGGAAATAAATACATGGGGTATGTGT